>JASVEL010000364.1:0-148876 GCA_032618575.1 Nicotiana noctiflora | reverse complement strand
TGGTAAGTAACCCCCACTTTCAATCAAGAGCTTGTAAGATCGGGTATCCACTAGAGCAAGGTGAGAAGTTGTTGGAGAGAATGATACCGAAAGTCTATTTAGAAACAATTTATTTACTCAAGGGTAGGAATAAAATCTGCATACACAAAAAAAACCTGGGTAATTTTTAATAAAAGGAGTTGGAATCCCTTTTGCCCACCTACCTACAACGATTGATGAGAAACCTTCTCGGTCGTAACTTCTGATTGGTTGAACTAACTCGTTCGTAAAACCAATTTACTTGTTATGACCGGAATTTTATTGAACTATAGTTAAGCACACCTACTCCAAGGTTGCGTCTATGAACTGCTACAGTTAAGAGTACTCTACCGAGCGCGGAGGTAGAATTTGAAGCTAATGAGTCCGAAATTCTATTACTTTTTAAGTTAGTAAATTCAAAGTTAATAATGTGTACGTATTTAATAAATTTTAAAGGTAAATATAGAGTTTCGACCAAAATTATTGGGTTCAACCGAACCCATGTTCGAAGAGCTCCGCCCCTACTTATGAGTTGATCCTTAATAGCAAGGGCAGATGAGTTTGTCGGCCAGGTACATTTGAACCCAATTTTGTTCGTCGCGGAGCATTTGTATTTGTAATCATTAAAATTGCAATAAAATGATAGGTCTAAATCTATAACTTTAAAAATACATTAAAATCAATACTAAAATTCTTAAAAGTTGAACTCATAGGATCTAAAACTTAGATCCGCCTATGTCTAATAGGGAGATATGATAAAGTAATGCCAAGGTACTTGTTAGTAGCTTAAATTTCTTAAATGCAGTTTTTTTTTAATTTAAACTATTTACCATTCAACACAAATAATCATCAAACGTTTGTAAACCAGAAAGCAATTCAGATACTGTATTTGTAACAAGTTCTAAGGGTTCTTTTTAAAATTTGTTTACCCTAAATCGAAGTAACAATTAAACTTTTTTGTGATTTTAAGGATATGTAATTCAATCCAATATTAATTGATAAACAAAGAACTAAGTGTATAAATTAAAGAATAAGGTAAATCAAATCAGCGTGTGGGCTAGTCTCGACCTGAGGCTAAGGCGACCTCGAGGTAAATGAACAAGAACAAAAAATAACAATAACATGATTCATATGAATAGTAAGCAAGAAAGTGGAAATGTATATTCTCTTCTTAGTGAATGATACGTTCCAAATGATTGTGGTCCCCTTTATATAGTAGTAGAATCCTAAATAAGGTACAATTCTAATTGTAGTAGGAAATCTTATTATACAGCTGTCTAACCGCCTAATACAATTCCATCCCGAAATTTACTTCGTGATCTCATGGCTACCGCAGGAATCTTGCTCTTTTTGTTATAAACCATAACGATATTATCTTGAGGTTGGTCACACTCGGCCCCGGTGTTTATCGAGCACTTCGATCTTTGAGTTCCGTATTTTGTCATCGGGCTCGAGCCCGACCCATATTCAACTTGTTCTCGACGTGACCCCTTGAGCCTACAAAATTGGGGACACATGATTTCGACTGTATACAGATAGTCCCCGTGCTTCTTAGAATAAAATGATAAGAAATGACCTGAACCTCGATTTTTCGAAATCTTTGATGATGACGCCATTCCCATGACGTAGGCTCTCGAAGTGACCGAAACGTCCCATCAATTCACTTTCCCAAAACATTAAATGCTTCACTAGTGGTGGTCGGCCATTAGTGTCGTCAAACTGTCGCTACTTGCCTATAAATACAAGGCTTAATTCCGAAATAAAAACTTTACTTCAATCTTCATACCATCTTTGAACTCCCTTTTTCTTTCCCCCTCTTTATCTTTCTCTCTCATTACCCGTTACTTGATTCCTTTTAGGTCCAAAAAAATATCAAGCTTCGCCTACTTCTGCCTATTCTAACCCAAATTAATGGCGAAAACCTCCAAAACAGTTCCTTAAAGGAGAAAGCTTCCTCTTCCCGGTCGCCCGGTGATAAAGCGTCGACCCTTTACGAGATTATTCCCTGCCCTTACGTCATAAAGAAAGACTTTAAATTTAAAAATACCCCCGCAATACCTGGCCGATGCGAGCACGTATCGGGGTATATTTGCTTGATAAGGTAGAATCACATTAATGCCATGAAGAAGGACTGTGGCTGGGGGAACGAGGTCGTGGTAAATATCCCCAACCCCGATGAGAGAATTACTACTCATGTGGAGGGGTTCCTGAGTGTTTACACTTACCTATTCCTATTGAATCCCACCGATCAAATCGTGATCAACTTCTGTAAGAAATATCAGGTCACCTTCGGCCAGATCCACCCTTCTTTCTGGCATATAGTTATCATGCTTTGCTATTTTTCCAGCAAGTCTGAGGGGCTGGAGTTTACTCTTAATCACCTTATCTGATTGTATTAACCTCAACTTTACTGAGGGTTGATCAAGAATCAACACCGGTCGACCAAGACTTTTTTTGCTAGAAATGACGAGGATAAAGATCGGAGCTAGATGAGCCGGTTCATGCGAGTGAGGACCTCAGACGTCATCCCTAGGGAAAAATGTCGTTCCTAGATAAATGGAACCCCGATCATAAGTGAAGTCTTTTTCCCAGTATCCTTTTATATTCGATTTTCGCATTACGTGATGCCTTCACAGTTTTTGCAGTGGTTGCTTGGATGTCCCATGTGGTTGCTGACCTCGAAGATTGGTGTTTGAAAAATAGCTATGACCTCCTCGTGATGGGTGCCAATATCGTGACTTGGCGAGGGGCAAATGGGAAGCCAAACACCACGCTAAGTTCTTCTCCCAAGTTTTTGACGCTTTCCCCTTTACTGGAGATGTCACCTTACTCATGCTTGATTTTCATTCATGTAGGTATTGGAGATATCTCTAAAATGAGGCCAGCCCTGCTCGGGGAAGAGACTGAGTCCCCGATTCCAAAATCTGGGAAAGATAATAAAAGGAAAAGGGTTTTGAAGCCCGAAGACCCCCGAGATAGGAGGGGTCCTACTCAAAGTCAAAGGAGTAACGTCATTCACATGGACATAGACTTAGTCCATCAACTGAATGATAAAGAAGAAGACGAGGGTGAAGAATTGGCACTAGTGACCCGATCTAGGAAGCCCGTTGAAGCCAAGCCCTCTAAATCGGAGACCCTGCATCGTAGTGAGGATGCTCTGAATAAAAACATGGGAAAAGCCCCTGAATCGCCTGAGGTCGAGATTGTTCCTCCGCCTTCGAAAAGCACACCAAAGGGGACAATTACCGAGATCCCCCCGTTGAACAAAGCATCCCGAGTGACTTGCTCGGGGCCATGATGATAGGTCACTCTCCTCCTCTACCAGCTTATTCTAATGAGGCAATAAGGGAATCTCAAGTTGAAAATGCTTGACCTGAACGGAGTCCCCGATGAAGAAGATCATTTTCAGGATTGATTTACTGGGGTCAATGATGCCGCCGAACTCAACTACGCATCTACCCTCTTCGAAGAGGCTTACCGTCTTTTCTCTGAGGTAAGAATTAACTCCTATTATTTCAATTTCTTCTTCTCCCCTTACCCTAACTGATATCTCTTTTTTTGCATAGGCCATTACCAGGTTTAGGGCCGAGCTGAGCCAATGTGAGGCTGAGCTCAAGAAGTCCTCAGATGAAGGGAATTCCCTAAAGCTCCTTTGCAGCCAAAAAAGGAAGGAGCTCGAGGACCTTTGGACAGACTTGGCCAAAGCTTGTAAAAATGAGGTCGAGCTAGACAAGCATGTAACTATTATTTTGAAACAGTATGGTATACTTGACCCAACTATGGAGGCTAACATTTTAGTGTCTCATCTACAGCAAAAATTGTAGATGATCGGGCAGCTTCGAGGGGAGGTCAATCAGGTTAAGCCCGGCTGCAACCAGTGGAAGGAAAGTATGGATCAGCTTGCTGCGGAAAAAGAGGTCGCTCTAGCAAAAATAGACTTGGCTGAAACCCCAACATGGCCGAGGTCGAGACAACAAAGGCCACGGCTGATAAAACCATTGTTGTGTACCTAAGGGATGCTGAGGCTACTCAAATGGATATAAAGGAAGCCCCCAACTAGGAGAAACAGAGCAATGATTTGGCCAAGTGTCAACCCCGGAGGGAGACACTCGAAAAGATCCATGCTCGAGGTTTCGACCTCACAAAATAGATAGCTAAAGCAAAAGCGCTCGAATTTGATGCCAAGTATTTTGCTTCCTCCTCCGATGATGATGATGAAGGCAACCATGGCGGGTTCGATAATAAAGTTGGGCCAGAAGAGGAAGCTGCTCCCGAGGGAGAGACCAGCCCTGGGAATAGATAGGATTTTTCTTTGTCTGTTTGTATTTTACTTTTTGTATGATCTTTTGTCAGTCTCTTGTAAATATCCTTTTCCAAGTATATAAAAGAAGAATTTCCTTAAATGTTTTCTCGATGTTTCCTTCCTTACAAAATTCTTGTAATAATTTTATTCTTTGAACAATGTGTTCGATATTTTATCTCAGATGGTTTCTTTGAAATTACCATGGTGAGTTCACATGAGGTTCGAACTTTGGGGCATAGACCCTTACAGGCTTGTACCAGATAATGGTGATTCCTGAGCCATAATCAAGTTTATTATTTATTTAGGCTCGGGGTACTGGAACCCTTGGATTCGGATCGGATGAGAACAAGAAGTCAAACCCTAAGTGTATCGGCCCTTAGGCTTTTTTAGATTGGGCCATTATGGACTATAAGAGATGGCTATTATTTCCCTTTTTTTGCTTAGAAGACTTAGTAAAAAATTTATTTATGCCTTGGCATGCATTTTTTTTACCCATTGGGTTTTTTGAGGATTTGGTGTCGATCGGGACCCTTTCTTTTTAGTGCTTTAGAACAAGTTTGTATTTGAATAATTCAATACCTCTCAAAGGTTTTTTGAGGGTTGATTTTATCTAATCTCTTTGATTATTTTGCCGAGGGTAGCCTTCATTAACCAGTTTTCTAAGAATTCGAAGTTCTATTTTTATTGCGAAATTCGGATGTCGGTTTTATTTTGGCCATAGCCTTTAATATGGCAGTAGCCTTTGGGTGTGTCTCTTGGACTTGTTTCCTGATAAAATTTCAAACTTATTCGAAATGTTAGTCCCCGAGTATGATGGCTTTGGCCATTGGGTCGAGGGATGCCTCTTAGAGGTCTTATAAATTTGAGTTTAGACAACTCGAATGTGTTGACTGTCGATAACAATCCTCGAGTATTCGAGGTGCATTTTCATTTTTTCCCTCGAGCCATTTCTCACAAAATAACAAGTATGGAGCTTGTATAGTATCAAATTTCTTTGGGACATAAAGTGTTTGATATAGAAAGAATGCTTCTTTTAATAATTCATACATACCTACAGGTTTTGCAATCAGGGCTCGACTATTCTACATGGACACATTTCATCTGACCGTTTGGCTCATACAAGGTTTTCCTATCGAGGCCTTCTTTGGTGTGAATTATTTTTCTCGAAAATATAACCCATGAGGGACCCCTGGTATTCGAGGTTGATTGAAAAAAAGCCTTGGATACTATTGAATTCTCCTTAGGTGGCACATAGTTGTTGCCTTGTTAAAAACCATACCAGAAAAATCCATTTGGGATAAAACCCGATCTAAGGGAAAAAGAGTACACCACATGCTTTGAAACATAAAGTCTTCGTGTAGAAGATTTCTCTCGACGTTTTCAATCGAACACCTGCGATACGTTAGTATTAAATATAAATGGAAAAGAGGAGAAGGTCATACCTTAGCAATAATATTATTTGAGTAGCGATACATTCCAATTGTTTGGTTATTATTTGCCTTCCATCGTGCTGAGTTTGTAAGATCCTTTTTCAAAGAATCCGATGACTCGTTATGGTCCTTCCTAATTCGGGCCAATTTCCCTTCATTCGGGTCTCGAGTATTGAGGGTGACTTTTGTTAGAACTAAGTCCCCGACTCTAAAGTATCCAAGGTTGGTTCTTCTATTATAATTTCTCTTGATTCTTTGCTTCTGTGTAGCCATCCAAACAAGTGCAGCTTATCATTTTTCATCTAATAGCTTGAGGCTAGTATTCATAACTCCTGATTTGATTCCTCTGATGCATGTCGAAATCTGACGATGGGTTCCTAACCTCGACCAGAATCAAGGCCTCTGGCCATAAAGAGAACGAGGTTGTCGTCGAGCTGGATTTCAATGTTGTTTGATATGCCAAAAGAACTTCAGGTAGAACTTCTCTCTATTTCTCTTTAGCGTCGTTAAACCTTTTCTTCAAGTTTTGAATGACAGTCTTGTTTGTCAATTCCGCCTGTCCGTTTCTGCTCGGGTGATATGGCATTGATAAGATCCTTTTTTATTTTATGTGATTCGAGGAATTCCATTAGCTTGTTGCCGAAGAATTGCTTGCCATAGTCGTATATGATTTCGGCAAGTATCTCGAATCGACACACGATATGGTTCCAGATGAAGCCAATAACTTCTTTTTCTCTGATCTTCTCGAAAGCTTGTGCTTCCACCCATTTAGAAAAGTAGTCAGTCATAAACAAAATGAATTAGCTTTACCTAGGGCCGTCGGAAGAGGGCCGGCAATGTCCATTCCCCATTTCATGAAAGGCCATGTGGACAGAACTGAATGAAGTTGCTTTCAGGATAATGTATCATCGGTGCAAACCTTTGACAATTATCACAATTCTTAACAAATTCCTTAGTGTTTGTTTTCACTCTATCCCAGTAATATCATGCTCTAACAATTTTGCGAATCAAATACTCGGTGCCAGAGTGGTTTCCACAAGTGCCTACATGGATCTCTCGTAAGACATAATTGGTATCCCCGGCCCTAAACATACCGCCAATGGTCTATCACGTCCTTTTGTATAATGTTCCATCTTCATCCAATGTGAACCTAGCAGCCTTGGTTTGTAGAGCCCCCGATTTTTTATGATCCGATGGGAGCATTTTCCAAATATTTCGATATATTTATTCCTTCAATCCCAAGTCAAACTTGTAGAGTTTATCTTGGCATGACCCTCCTTGACCATATATCTCGATAATTGGACAGTAGTCCCCGAGATAGTATCATCTTCCTCGATGGATGACCCCAAGTTTGCAAGTGTATCTGCCTCACTATTTTGTTCTCGAGATACATGGTCTAGATTCCACTCCTTGAAGCAATTCAAGGTTACTTGTAGCTTGTCTAAATATCTTTGCATTCTATACTATCAAACTTCGAAGCTTTTATTACTTGGTTTACCACCAACATAGAATTGTACTTGGATTTAAAGACTTTTGTCCCAAGCTCTTAGCTAGCTCGAGACTTGCAATCATGACCTCATATTCTACCTCATTATTAGTCAACCTAGAAGTTTTGATAGATTGTCTAATAGTGTTACTTGTAGGTGGCTTCAACACAATGAAAAGCCCGGACCCCATCAGATTCGAGGCACCGTCCGTGAAGAGAGTCCATACACCGATGATATACCCGATTTTAGTAGAAGTTCCTTCTCCACTACGAGCAAGAGAGTAGGTGTAAAATAGGCAACAAAGTCGGCTAATATTTGAGACTTGATGGTCATTCGGGGTTGATATTTGATATCCTACCCGCCAAGTTTGATGACCCATTTGGCCAATCGGTCCAATAATCTCGGGCTTATGCAAAACATTTCGGAGAGGATAAGTGGTTAACACACTTAAAGGGTGAAACTGGATATATGGCTTTAATTTTCTAGATGCGCTTATTAATGCAAATGCCAGTTTTTATAAGTGTGGATATCTAGTTTCACCATCTCCTAAAGCCCGACTTATGTAATAGACAGGGAACTGCCTACCTTGCTCTTCTTGAACTAATACACTACTTGCCGATATTCCGGACACTCCCAAATATAAATAGAGCTTCTCATCCTCCTTCGGAGTGTGAAGAAAAGGTGGGATCGATAAGTGTTGCTTCAATCGTCCAATGCTTGATGGCATTCTAGGGTCCATGCAAAATCATTTTTCATTTTGGGTAAGGAAAAGAATCTGTGGCTTCAATCTGATGACCTCGAAATAAGTCAGCTCAAGGCAGTTATCTGTCCTTTAGCCTTTGTGCAGCTTTTACACTATCAATGATGGTGATATCCTCGATGGCTTTGATCTTGTCGGGGTTGATTTTGATTCCCTGGTACGATACCTTAAAGTTGAGGAACTTGCTTGAGCCCACAAAGGAACATTTTTCTGGGTTAAGCTTCATGATGTACTTTCTCAAGATTTTGAAAGTTTCCTGCAAATGAGTTAAATGGTCCTCTGCGTAGGGACTTAACCAATATATCATCAATTTAAACTTCCATTATTAACCTATCTGTTCCTCAAACATTTTATTAATTACACATTGTTATGTAGCTCCTGCATTTTTTTTAGCCCGAAGGGAATTACATTGTGACAATATGTTTCATACTTAGTGATAAACAAGGTCTTTTTCTGGTCTTCCGGGTTCATCTGAATTTGATTATACCTGTAATAGCCATCGAAAAAGGTAGGGATCTTGTGGCTAGCTAGGGAGTCGATCATGCGATTGATGTTAGGCAGTAGAAAAGAGTCTTTAGGGAATGCCATAATTAAATATTTATAATCTATGCACATTCTAAGCTTGTTCCCTTTTTTAGGGGCTACAACTACGTTGACCAACCACTGGGGGTATTTTACACTATTTAAAGAAGTTAAGTGTGACGACCCAAAGGGTCATCACCTGTTTTCCTCATTTGTTCCGTGCGTCCGAGGCCTTGAAAAGCTCATTTTCTATTGCTTTGATTTGTGTGCACAGTCCGGGCGTGTAGCCGAAATTTTTTTATGTTGAAATATGTGAATTCTGTGAAAAACTTGAAGAATTTTGATATTTATATGATTATAGTTGACTTTTGTCAAACTTTTTGGTAAATGGACCCGGACCTGAGATTGGATGGTCCCGTAAGGTTCGTAGAAAATATGGGACTCAGGCATGTGCTCGGAGTCAAAATCCGAGGTCTAGAGACTGAGTAATGTAAACACGTGATTTTTGACCCTCCCCGAGATTTTTTATATTTTTAGCGTAAAATATTTAGTTTAGTTTTAATATAGCTATCTTAGCTAATTTTGACTCTTTTACTTTACTTTTACCTTAAAATGAAAAATAACAAAAATATAGTTTTATTAATGTTCGTAGTCATTTTTAAACTTGAAAAATACAAAAATAGTACTTTATATTTTTATCTTTTTATAAAAACGAAAATAATAAAAATAGTTGCATTAACATTTTGTAGTTACTTTAATTTTGAAAGAAAAATATAAAAAAAAATAACTTTGTTTTAATTATTAGTCTTATAGTTATTTTGCTTACGTAGGATTAATTAATAACACCGTGTTCTCATTCTCGGTTCCGGGCAAAGAATAATACTCGGGTTCAAACTACCCGGTTTTATAATTTTCGGACCTAGCCCATAATAATCCGAGACCACCACACGTGGGGGACACGGACGGAGCACGAGACGAAGCCCATAACCCTCGAAACCCACGTGGAGACCCATGATTCTTGGTCTCCCACGTGGGAATCTTCAGCAGAAAGGATGGGTCTTCAACATTTTTTAAAGGAAAACAAATGTTAAGATAGAGTTTCTTTTAAAAAGAAGAAGAGAGATTCTTCTGCTGGGTCAGGGATTGAAGACCAAAAACGGAAGAAAAGGAAAAGATACAGATATAATATAGAATTTACCTTCTTGATAGGGAGGAGACTGTTCATGAGCTCCTTCATTGTTGAAGAAGAAAAAGACACTGTATTATCATCTTCCTTGAGCAAAATTAAAAAAAAAAATCCTACTGTCCGTAGCGTCGAACCAGCCAGCCTCCTACGACCATCGTCGACATCTAACGACTATTGTGAACACCACGGTCTCATCCGCCATTTCTGTCCAAAACGACTAGCCTTCACCCATAGTCAGCCCACTGCTGTCAGTCACGACCAGCAGCAACGCCGCTGCTGCCTCGTCTCCTCCACGAGAGCAACAGTCAAACGTGAGTGACAGCAGCGTCCAAACCAGTCTGTTTCTGCTTCATCCCCATATACACGACGATAACAGCAACATCGACCACCCCTTTTTGCTTCATCTTGTGTGTCGTTCGTCGAGGACCGGTGCGTCGAGGTTTATGCTCCGAAACATTTTCAGATTCAAGCGTTGTTGCTTTCAAGGTGCACATCATAAATCTGTACTATATTCTCCTTTGCAAGGAAACATTGTTTATTTTGTCTAAAGTCCATTAGCGTGATTTGTTGAATCTGCTTCCATCTTGTTTTAAATATAAGCATAATGTTTAGTTTGATTTAGTTAACTCCTAAAATATGGGCATTAGCTTGTTTGAATTAAATGAGGATTTTGATCTATGTTGTGTCTGGAGATTTTCAAGTTTGTTGCAAATTGCTGTGTGTTAAGGTTGCTGCTAAAATGTCATGGCCTATTTGAGCAGTTATCTATTTATTACGGCTACACTAGCAGACATTTTCTTCTTTCTTTTCTTTGCAAAGATCTTTGTTTTTAAATTGCTGATTTGTTTGGACCAGTTGTTTCGACGCTAATGTTGTAGCATTTGTTTCTATTGCTCTGTTCAACGTTTGGATTTCAGTTATTAATCTTGAGTCTCTAATCCCATAAGAAAGAATTGAATATGCTTGTAGAATTTTTTTTATTTTTGTGTGCGTGAACTCACTTGAGAGGAAAATAATTGCGTGCTCTATTGTAAAAAATTGATGGTGATTAAAGTGGAAGTGGCTTCGGAATTAAAATCAAGTGAATTAGCTTGTATTTATTTATTTAATTGGCCATGGAATATGCTTGCATTTATTTAAAGATTCTCAAGGTTTAATTTATGTTTTCCTTTAAAATCGGAATCGAGACGCATCGTGCCAAATAAAATGCACAAACTGCGGGGCCCTCATAAATATATATATATATATAAAAATATTTAGACTTCGGGATCGACCGTATAGCGAATTTTACGGTGTTCTCCAAAGATAATAAATGCGTAGTTGCTTTAATCGCGTATTCTAATACTACCTTCTCAAATACGGGTGCACATTTATGTGACCCAAATCTAAATCTCAACGAAGTCGAAACGTGTCAAAAGTCACGGGTGCATTGGTGCAACGTGGTTCGAGATACGTTTCCACTGCATTGTAATTCATTTAAAACAATAAACAATAAAAGGGTAATGAGCCCTTAAACAATAAGTGAGACGAGCCTCGCTAAAATAACACGCAAATTGCGGGGCCCTCAATAGATAATTTTTACAAAGATGCTTAGATTCGGGATGTGCCGTTTAGCGGATTTCACGGCATTCCCAAAACAATAACGCGTTAGTATCTTTAGGCGCGTATTTAATAATGCTATCTCCTTAAACCCGGGTGCACATTTATGTGACCCAAATCCAAATCTCAACGGAGTCGAAATGTGTTGACAACCACGGGTGCACTGGTGCGACGTGGTTCGAGATACATTTTCACAATGTTGCAATTCTTTGTAAAAATAATAATAATAATAATAATAATTTTTATAATAATAATATCATAAGAGGTTAAAAATTAAAATTTATACATAAGTTAAGGCATATTATAAAATCGGATAAAGAAGCCAAATATGACAGTTGAGCGACCGTGCTAGAACCACGGAACTCGGGAATGCCTAACACCTTCTCCCGGGTTAACAGAATTCCTTATCCGGATTTCTGGTACACAGACTGTAATACAGAGTCATAAATTTCCTCGGTTCGGGATTAAACCGGTGACTTGGGACACCATTATTTTCCCAAGTGGCGACTCCGAATTAATTAAATAAATCCCGTTTCGATTGTCCTTTAATTGGAAAAACTCCATCGCTCCCTCGCGGGTGCGTAAAAAGGAGGTGTGACAGCTCTGGCGACTCTGCTGGGGATGGTAACCCAGAACTTCGGTTCAGGGTTTAAGAATTCGAGCTCAGTTAAATTGTTGTTTTTGTCTATATCTGATTTTATTATATGTTTAATTAATGTGCTATATGTCTACCGCTTTGATACTAGTTGCACTGTATATACAAACTGCTATATGTCTACCGCTTTGATACTAGTTGCACTGTATATACAAACTGCTATATGTTTACCGCTTTGATATTATCTTGAACTGTATATATAAACTGTGCCGAAACCCTTTTCTTCTCACCTATGGGGATGTGCTCACTGGTTGAGACTCCCTATTCTGTTAGTGTCATACCCCGAAATAATAAAGAGGCTCGGAAAGTTTCTAAGCCGGTTGGCCTTTTGGTTCCCGGAAAGGAGCTCCTTCCTCAGCCCGAGTTGTCCGCTCGGGTACACAGTCTAGATCACATACCGAGGTTCTGAGCTTAGAATAACATGACTTCATGCCGGATCCCTAGTAGGAAACGCTTATTTGCATCACGTTGCATTTGGCTTAGGGGACTCAACACAGGGGTTGGGTCCGTCTAGGACAGGTGACCCAGTAATCAAAGACCGAGCATATTATATGTTGCATTTATTTATCATGTATTATTATGATGATTGGTTAAATTCCTGAAAAAAGAGAAATAGAATTATGAAATAGAAAAATATCAAAAATATTGACGAAATGCTGTCGAAAATTTGAAAATTTGAAAAATAGGAAGAACAATTTTTGGTCATAAAATAATCTGACCGAGCTACGCTGGTTTGATTCTCCCCATTATGTGAGATACGTAGGCAACCCTCATCGGGTCCAACCACCCCTTCAAAAAATTTAAAAAAAAAAGGGTCGAAGTTTTAGTTTTCAATAAAATCAAAGTGATGCCGTTTTTGCAAATAGCCGAATGTTCTGAAAGGACGCGGAAGGCTGTTTTTGCAAAAATAGCCACTTTGAATCATTTTTAATAATTTGCAGGCACATCCTTGAAATATTCCTTGTGGAAATATTGCAAGGCCATAGCCGCAAAATCAAGTTCGGGTTCACACCCCGTTTGCAAAAAATAAAAAAAAAATATAAAAAAATCAAAAAAAAATGTGTGTGTTTAATTTTGTCAATAAATCGAAGTGACGCTATTTTTGAAAATAGCCGAATATTCCGAAAGGACACCGGAAGGCTGTTTTTTGCAAAAATAGCCACTTTGAGTCATTTTAATAATTTGCGGGCACAACCTTGAAATATTCCTTGTGGAAATGTTGCAAGGCCATAGCCGCAAAATCAAGTCCGGGTTCACACCCTTTTTGCAAAAATAACCAAAAAATATCAAAATTTGTATTTTTATTATAAATAAGTCGGGTAATGCTATTCTTGCTTAAAATAAGTCGAATGTCCCTTAAAAGGACGTCGGAAGGCCGTTTTTGCAAACATAGCCACTTTGAGTCATTTGTAAATAATTTTGGACACAGCCTGAAAATATTCCCTCGCGGAAATGCGAAAGGATGTATCCGCAAAAAAAATCAAGTTTTGATTCATCACTCAACTTTATAAAAATAACCACTTTATCAAACAAGCCATTACATGGCCGAAATTTTACTGAAATAGCTACATTTTTGCATTTGAACTTTCTCAGTCTTGTGTTGGCCTGTGTCGGTGCTGAACGATGCCCCATGAGCCACAGGATAAAAAAAAATTTCAAGTTCTATCTTTCTTAAATAAATTTTGCAAAATAGCCATTTTGTCAAATAAGCCATTATGTGGCCAATTTTGTAGAAATAGTCATAAGTGACACCAAAAATATTCTTATTCTTGTAGAAATCTCCTACACAAGTTTGTAGTTGGAGTCGACTTGTACAATTTTTATTCAAAAAAAAATATAATCAAAAAACATCTCTTTATTTCTTGCATTAATTTGCAAGAACTACGCTCGGTCCGATTCATGCGGGGTCATGATACGTAGGCAATCTCCATAAGATTCGACCACAACTGTAAAAAAAAAAAAAAAAAAAAAAAAAAAAAACAAGAGAGGTTTTCAAGGATAATGGAAAAAGAAAAGCTGGAATGATGCATGTAGCGAATACATATATGGTTAACTCATTAGGTGCATTACATCCAATGTGCGATAACATATCTGTTAAACTCTGTGAACTTACAAGTTTGTTGCATTTCCAGAAAGTTTAGCGGTTGGCTTGACAGAATATTCTCGCCAATCACCATTACCATACTAGATCAAAAGGGCCAATTCTAGCAAGCATGTCTAGTTCCGGCAAAAGTCTCGATGGAGAGAAAACAGAGATACAGCTAATGAAAGATGAGGTGGACCGGTTAAGACGGCAAATAACAGAGATGCACCTAGCCTGGGCTAGGGGACAGTCACCACCAAACCTTTCTACTCTTACACCAGTTCCAGAGCGTCCGCCTATTGATCCCTCGACAAGTGCACCAATCTATCCATATTATCAAGGGGAAAACCCTTATACATCCCAGGTTCCACCAGCTAGACAAAATACTCCTCCTCCGGTCACCCCTGTCTTCGTGGCACCTCCACCTGCTACTTTACCGAAGTCGTCCGTTGAACCGCTTTTTCAAATACATGACAATCATTGTTATGACCCTGAGCCTACCTTTAAGGCTCCTGAACCGCATTCACACACCCCTCACTGGGATAACCCGGCAGAACCGGAAAAGCACTTCAAAAGTTTGGAGCATGAGGAAGTTATTCGAAAAGTCAAAAGCCTGGAGCAATCCTTCAGGAATATGCATGGTTTAGGCAACCAAGTCAGCGTTGCTTACAAAGATCTGTGCCCATTTCCAGATGTCCAGTTGCCCGCTGGGTTCAAATTGCCCAAGTTTGACCTATACGAGGGGCATGGTGACCCGGTAGCCCATCTTCGAGGTTTTTGTAGCAAAATGCGAGGAGCCGGAGGGCGAGATGAAATTCGATAGCTTACTTCGGTCAGAGTTTGGGAGAGTCCGCATTAGAATGGTACACCAGGCAGGATCCCAGCAGATGGTTTACATGGGATGACCTGGCCCAAGCATTCATCGGCCAGTTTCAATATAATCTTGAAATAATCCCCGATCGCTTATCATTGCTCAAGCTAGAGAAGAAACCCGCTGAAAGCTTCAGAGAATTTGGGTTCCGCTGGAGGGAACAGGCAGCAAGGGTGGATTCCCCGATGAGAGAGAACGAAATGGTAGACTACTTCTTGCAAACACTGGAGCCAACCTACTTTAGTCACTTGGTGACATCAGTTGGTAAATCTTTCAATGAGGTGGTCAAAATGGGCGGAATGATAGAAGAGGGACTTAAGTCCAATAAGATATTGAGCTATTCCGCGTTGAAAGCAACAACTCAAGCTATTCGGAATGGCACAGGGGTTGCATTCGGGAAGAAGAGAAAAGAAGAAGTTGCAACAGTAGAGGAGGGTATTTGGTCTAGATCGAAAGGTCCTTCTACCAAGCCAAACCCTACTACCCAAATCACCCTAATCACCCTCCCCGAAACACATATCCACCACCAAGGGCTTACAATAACCCTCCAGGACCAAGTTTCCGAGGGAATTATGCCTTCAAAAAGGAAAAGACACAAAGAACATTCACTGAGTTGGGAGACACTTATACTGCTCTGTTCCACAAATTGAAGCAGATAGGTTTGTTGAGTCCTGTTGAGACAAGATTGCCAAATCCCCTACCCCCAAATGTGAATCGCTCAGTAAGCTGTGAGTATTGTTTAGGAGCTCCCGGACATGATACCGAGAAATGTTGAAAACTGAAACATGCAGTGCAAAATCTTATTGACACCAATAAGATCGAGGTTCAGACACCAGAGGCGCCCAACATTAATCAGAATCCATTGCCAGCTCACCCTTAAACCCATATGATCAAATTGATACACAAGGGAAGGGAAAATTAAGAAGCCCGATCTGTATTCCAAAGCAAAACCAATCGGCGGAAGTTGGTATATGAGAAGTCATGCTTGGTAATCAGGAGGAGTTTTTGGTGGTTTATTTTTGTTGTCATTTCTTTTGTCCGAGTTGTTTCTAGGGTTGTGACATAGATTTTGTCTTATAGTGAAACCCTTTTATCTTTCCATTTTTTGTCATTTCAGTTTGCCTAGTCTTATCAAGTCTCGTTTCAGGTTTGTATTTTTTGGTTTTGCTTGTTTGTATTTGAACCTTTTCTCCGTTTAATGGAACTTTCGGTCTTTTATTACCCAGTCGTCTTTTGTTTAGTTCTTCTGTATTTAGATTTGTCATCTGTTCGAACGCCGATTCTAGTGACATGACATGCACGCATAATCGTGGCCTAATCTTAAAAGTGAATCATGAAGGAATTGGAAGATAGTCATGGCATTTTAAAAGAAATAATGATTTGAGATTATTTGGAACCCGAGTCACGTGAAATTTGGGGCGGGTAAAATACAAAGAAAGCCTTAAGGGCAAAATGACCATGCTGACATGGGGTTCGCTCGTGATACTGAAATGGAAGTGTCGTCCAGCAATACTTTAAAATGGCGGATGAAAAAGGCGAATGAACGATATGGTTATCACTCTTAGCACAACCAGGAAGATGTCGTGAATATGTTGTTTGTACTTGGCATGTTTTGAAGATTGGAATGACGAAGGCATTTTGTTCTGCTACCCAAACACTTTATCCTTCGTTAACCCTTCGAGCCTTATTTTGATTTCTTTCATACCCCTCCTTCGGAATCGGTACCAAAATTAGAAACACAAATGGGGAAGATAAAGAAAGAAAAGGAGAAAAAAACAAAAACAACCAAAAAGGAATGAAAAAGAAAAGAAAAAAAAATGAAAAAATGATGAAAAAAAAAATGAAAAGAAGGAATTGGGAACTACGTTTGACCTGATTCCTTAAAGAGGATACGTAGGCGCTTCACAGCTCGGTCATAGTGTAAATAAAGAAATAAGAATTCCCCAAATATGAAACTGGGGCAAAGAAAAATTGTATTATAAATAAAGTTAGGTCCGAAGGTTGTAAATTTTGAACCCAAAATTGATTTGTTTGAGCCTTTAATACCCTTTCATTCTAGCCCTATCCGAATCCCACATTACGGTCCAAAGAAAGACCTTCCGATCAGTCTTCAAAATAGGCCAAGTCAAACAAACACGAGAGTCTCATCAGAATATGACACTTTGATTCCCAGCAGAAAGGAACTACGAGAGAGTCTTGGCAATGACACCCCAATCCCCAGTTAAAAGTAATACAAATGAGAGAGTCTTACCGGTGAAAACCTTCACAGGCACCATAAGGCGACGAAAGCTGAGAGAAAATCAAAATGAGAGAGGCTTGAAAGTGAAAACCCTTCGGGCATTACAAGTCGAACAAAGGGGATAATCAGATGGAAATCACGAGACAAAAAATCGTGAAAGGAAATTAACGACGGAGGATAGGCCATATGTGCATGTCATGACCGGTAGAGTTGGTATCCGCGTTTGATAAGTTTTTATAGTTGTTTCTTGTTAGAGAGTCAGTCCTCCCTTGTCTTCTATTTGTTGTTTCTTTTTATCTTTCTTCTTTTGTCAAAACTCTCCATCAAAGCCAGTCTAGTCAAAACATAGTGAGAAATGACTTCAAAACTTGCCACCAATTTTCCAATTATTATGCAAGACAAGGAAATGCCATTGACGACAAAGAAGTATGGTGCAAAGAAGATTATTAAACTGGGGCAGAAAATTTTCTTTTCAGTTGGAAAATTTTCTGGAAGTCAATACCCACTTGGGGAAGAAGGAAAGTCTTAAGGAAATGGTCTTCGAACCAGTGTCATCCTCAACAGCCTTCAAAAAGAGTGAAACACCAATTTTGGGGAGATCAGTATCCCCCAGCAATGCTATCTTCAGCAAGTTCCGAGGTGGTCGGACAACACAGAGTGGTAAAGGAAGCAAGGAAATCCCATCTTCAACAAAATAACCCCCAGCAAGTTGAGAAACACAGAACGGGGAAGGGATAAATGGAAAAACCTATCCCCAACAGGAATATCATCTCCAGCAAATGAAATCATTCCCCAACAAGTTTTGGGAACCCCGAGCGAGGGAAAAGGAAAAACCACCCCACAGGAGCGACACAACCGCTAACAATGTTTTGAACTAACAAATTTTCTTTGATTTGAAACAGGGAAAGAAAATGCTATTGATAGCAGAAAGTCATGCCACAAGGAAGAACACCAATATTGGGGCAGAAAATTTTCTGCCGTTGTTGAAAATTTTCTCGGAGAAACGAGGAAGGCAATTCAAGATGATGTGTCAGGTTTGTCCACCTTCAAATAGGATGTTTCAGGTTTGTCCACCTTCGAACAGGACGTCTCAGGTTTGTTCACTTTCATACATTGATATCATGGGAGTATCCGCCCTCGAATAGGATACGATGGGAGTATTCGCCCTCGAATAGAATACGATGGGAGTATTCGCCCTCGAATAGGATACAATGGGAGTATTCGCCCTCGAATAGGATACAATGGGAGTATTCGCCCTCGAATAGGATACAATGGGAGTATTCACCCTCGAATAGGATACAATGGGAGTATTCGCCCTCGAATAGGATACAATGGGAGTATTCGCCCTCGAATAGGATACAATGGGAGTATTCGCCCTCGAATAGAATACAATGGGAGTATTCGCCCTCGAATAGAATACGATGGGAATATTCGCCCTCGAATAGAATACGATGGGAATATTCGCCCTCGAATAGAATACGATGGGAGTATTCGCCCTCGAATAGAATATGATGGGAGTATCCGCCCTCAAATAGAATACGACGGGACCATCCGCCCTCGAATAGGATATTTTACGTATGTTTTATCTTACATTGTCCTATGCATATTTTGTAAATTATTTCCAGCATGCATTTTTAATTCAAAAGTTGCTACTAAAAGCAGGCGCCTACCTGTATAACAAAAGGCAAGTCTTCAGTCTTTACATTGCAGGTCTTGAAACCAGGTAACCCACCATAAAGCAGAGAGTTACAACAAGAGTTCCCAACGCAAATTCAAGCGCATGAGTCAAAGGAAGGGAGGGAATGAAGGAAATTTTCCCAACATCATTATCCTCAGCAGGTAAGTAAACAATTCCAAAGATATCCCCAGCAATCAAGGAAAAATAACACGACCTAGGAGGAAAGCAATTCCGAAACAAGGTAATTCAGAAGAAAGGATGGGATGAAGTTAATGAGTTGTAGTTGAAGTCAGGGTGCCCGCCTGGAGAATGGAGTGGCGATTTTATTTTTGAAGTTGTAGTTGAAGTCAGGGAGCCCGCCTGAAGAATGGAGTGGCGATTTAGTTTTGAAGTTGTAGTTGAAGTCGGGGAGCCCGCCTGAAGAATGGAGTGGCGATTTTATTTTGAAGTTGTAGTTGAAGTCAGGGAGCCCGCCTGAAGAATGAAGTGGCGATTTATTTTGAAGTTATAGTTGAAGTCATGGAGCCCGCCTGAAGAATGGAGTGGCGATTTATTTTGAAGTTGTAGTTGAAGTCGGGGAGCCCGCCCGAAGAATGGAGTGGCGATTTTATTTTGAAGTTATAGTTGAAGTCAGGGAGCCCGCCTGAAGAATGGAGTGGCGATTTATTTTGAAGTTGTAGTTGAAGTCGGGGAGCCTGCCTGAAGAATGGAGTGGCGATTTATTTTGAAGTTATAGCCGAAGTCATGGAGCCCGCCCGAAGAATGGAGTGGCGATTTTATTTTGAAGCGATAGTTGAAGTCGGAAGCCCGCCCGGAGAATGGAGTGGCGATTTATTTTGAAGTTGTAGTTGAAGTCGGGGAGCCCGCCCGAAGAATGGAGTGGCGATTTTATTTTGAAGCAGTAGTTGAAGTCAGGGAGCCCGCCTGAAGAATGGAGTGGCGATTTTAGTTTGAAGCAGTAGTTGAAGTCAGGAAGCCCGCCAGGAG
Source organism: Nicotiana noctiflora (assembly GCA_032618575.1). Taxonomy (NCBI): domain Eukaryota; kingdom Viridiplantae; phylum Streptophyta; class Magnoliopsida; order Solanales; family Solanaceae; genus Nicotiana; species Nicotiana noctiflora. The sequence continues at coordinate 129,058 of JASVEL010000364.1, read as the reverse complement.
AATGGAGTGGCGATTTATTTTGAAGTTGTAGTTGAAGTCAGGGAGCCCGCCTGGAGAATGGAGTGGCGACTTAGTGTTGAAGTTGTAGTTGAAGTCAGGGAGCCCGCCTGAAGAATGGAGTGGCGATTTATTTTAATTTGGTCGAGGAAAGCGGCAGAGTGTAACGGAAATCCCCAGCATGAATCAGAAGGAAGGCAACAAGGATCAGAAAATATAGCTTCAGACTTCGAAGGAGAATAGCTCGAAGATCACAAGTAAGGGAATTCATTTCGGAGTGCAATGCAAGATAGCAACAAAAGAAGCTTGCGACCAGAATGCGAGTCAACAGTCCGAGATGATCAACAGAAGATAGTCACAATGAAAAAAAAAGGCAAGGAGTTAATCCAAGTACAGAAGTTGATGAAAGATGTGGTGTGCTCAAGACATGGCCGAGGTCACAAGCACTCCATACCTGGTCTTGATCCGAAAATCAGCACCTGCAACTAGCAAGTATCAAGGTTCAAATTTAGAGTCCGCATGAAGCACCAACCAATACTCGAGATCAAGCTTCAGAAGACTTATAGATAGGAATCTTGTAACTAGTAGCTGATAGGCTTAGTTAGTCTTTCTCATGTTTTGATTTTTGATGTAATAGCAGGACCACAGACCGGAACTTCGATGGGACAGAACCTCGACGGAACGACACCTCGACTGGCTCTCCACCTCGGTATACCCCTTCCTCACTCACTTTCGAACTACACGTGGCCTGATTCCTTTATAGCCAAGGATATGTAGGCAGCTCAGATACAAAGGCTCGGTCACATTCCTCTTCTTTTAGTCTAGTCCCTCCGAATAAGGGTCGGGTCAAAAACACTTATCTAGTCGTTCTTTGTCTGAAAACCCTTTGTGTTTTCAGTCAAAGAGGGGCAGCTGTAAACACATGATTTTTGACCCTCCCCGAGATTTTTTATATTTTTAGCGTAAAATATTTAGTTTAGTTTTAATATAGCTATCTTAGCTAATTTTGACTCTTTTACTTTACTTTTACCTTAAAATGAAAAATAACAAAAATATAGTTTTATTAATGTTCGTAGTCATTTTTAAACTTGAAAAATACAAAAATAGTACTTTATATTTTTATCTTTTTATAAAAACGAAAATAATAAAAATAGTTGCATTAACATTTTGTAGTTACTTTAATTTTGAAAGAAAAATATAAAAAAAAAAATAACTTTGTTTTAATTATTAGTCTTATAGTTATTTTGCTTACGTAGGATTAATTAATAACACCGTGTTCTCATTCTCGGTTCCGGGCAAAGAATAATACTCGGGTTCAAACTACCCGGTTTTATAATTTTCGGACCTAGCCCATAATAATCCGAGACCACCACACGTGGGGGACACGGACGGAGCACGAGACGAAGCCCATAACCCTCGAAACCCACGTGGAGACCCATGATTCTTGGTCTCCCACGTGGGAATCTTCAGCAGAAAGGATGGGTCTTCAACATTTTTTAAAGGAAAACAAATGTTAAGATAGAGTTTCTTTTAAAAAGAAGAAGAGAGACTCTTCTGCTGGGTCAGGGATTGAAGACCAAAAACGGAAGAAAAGGAAAAGATACAGATATAATATAGAATTTACCTTCTTGATAGGGAGGAGACTGTTCATGAGCTCCTTCATTGTTGAAGAAGAAAAAGACACTGTATTATCATCTTCCTTGAGCAAAATTAAAAAAAAAATCCTACTGTCCGTAGCGTCGAACCAGCCAGCCTCCTACGACCATCGTCGACATCTAACGACTATTGTGAACACCACGGTCTCATCCGCCATTTCTGTCCAAAACGACTAGCCTTCACCCATAGTCAGCCCACTGCTGTCAGTCACGACCAGCAGCAACGCCGCTGCTGCCTCGTCTCCTCCACGAGAGCAACAGTCAAACGTGAGTGACAGCAGCGTCCAAACCAGTCTGTTTCTGCTTCATCCCCATATACACGACGATAACAGCAACATCGACCACCCCTTTTTGCTTCATCTTGTGTGTCGTTCGTCGAGGACCGGTGCGTCGAGGTTTATGCTCCGAAACATTTTCAGATTCAAGCGTTGTTGCTTTCAAGGTGCACATCATAAATCTGTACTATATTCTCCTTTGCAAGGAAACATTGTTTATTTTGTCTAAAGTCCATTAGCGTGATTTGTTGAATCTGCTTCCATCTTGTTTTAAATATAAGCATAATGTTTAGTTTGATTTAGTTAACTCCTAAAATATGGGCATTAGCTTGTTTGAATTAAATGAGGATTTTGATCTATGTTGTGTCTGGAGATTTTCAAGTTTGTTGCAAATTGCTGTGTGTTAAGGTTGCTGCTAAAATGTCATGGCCTATTTAAGCAGTTATCTATTTATTACGGCTACACTAGCAGACATTTTCTTCTTTCTTTTCTTTGCAAAGATCTTTGTTTTTAAATTGCTGATTTGTTTGGACCAGTTGTTTCGACGCTAATGTTGTAGCATTTGTTTCTATTGCTCTGTTCAACGTTTGGATTTCAGTTATTAATCTTGAGTCTCTAATCCCATAAGAAAGAATTGAATATGCTTGTAGAATTTTTTTTATTTTTGTGTGCGTGAACTCACTTGAGAGGAAAATAATTGCGTGCTCTATTGTAAAAAATTGATGGTGATTAAAGTGGAAGTGGCTTCGGAATTAAAATCAAGTGAATTAGCTTGTATTTATTTATTTAATTGGCCATGGAATATGCTTGCATTTATTTAAAGATTCTCAAGGTTTAATTTATGTTTTCCTTTAAAATCGGAATCGAGACGCATCGTGCCAAATAAAATGCACAAACTGCGGGGCCCTCATAAATGTATATGTTACCCTCATAAATATATATATATATATATATATATAAATATTTAGACTTCGGGATTGACCGTATAGCGAATTTTACGGTGTTCTCCAAAGATAATAAATGCGTAGTTGCTTTAATCGCGTATTCTAATACTACCTTCTCAAATACGGGTGCACATTTATGTGACCCAAATCTAAATCTCAACGAAGTCGAAACGTGTCAAAAGTCACGGGTGCACTGGTGCAACGTGGTTCGAGATACGTTTCCACTGCATTGTAATTCATTTAAAACAATAAACAATAAAAGGGTAATAAGCCCTTAAACAATAAGTGAGACGAGCCTCGCTAAAATAACACGCAAATTGCGGGGCCCTCAATAGATAATTTTTACAAAGATGCTTAGATTCGGGATGTGCCGTTTAGCGGATTTCACGGCATTCCCAAAACAATAACGCGTTAGTATCTTTAGGCGCGTATTTAATAATGCTATCTCCTTAAACCCGGGTGCACATTTATGTGACCCAAATCCAAATCTCAACGGAGTCGAAATGTGTTGACAACCACGGGTGCACTGGTGCGACGTGGTTCGAGATACATTTTCACAATGTTGCAATTCTTTGTAAAAATAATAATAATAATAATAATAATTTTTATAATAATAATATCATAAGAGGTTAAAAATTAAAATTTATACATAAGTTAAGGCATATTATAAAATCGGATAAAGAAGCCAAATATGACAGTTGAGCGACCGTGCTAGAACCACGGAACTCGGGAATGCCTAACACCTTCTCCCGGGTTAACAGAATTCCTTATCCAGATTTCTGGTACACAGACTGTAATACAGAGTCATAAATTTCCTCGGTTCGGGATTAAACCGGTGACTTGGGACACCATTATTTTCCCAAGTGGCGACTCTGAATTAATTAAATAAATCCCGTTTCGATTGTCCTTTAATTGGAAAAACTCCATCGCTCCCTCGCGGGTGCGTAAAAAGGAGGTGTGACAAGTAAAATAATTTTTCTGTTAAATTGTTTTTCTGAAATTATTAAGGAAAATAGAAATGAAAATTGATTAAAAGACTATGGTATCGGGCTCGTATTTTGGTTCCAACGCTCGGTACAAGTCTCATATATTGTTTAAGTTCTTCGTGTAAAGTCTGGTCGAAATCGGACGTCGTTTGACGTATTTCGGACCTAAAAGTCTAAAGTTGGAAATTTATGAATTTTGAAATGAAAATGATGATCTTGAGGCTTGATGCAATGATTTTGATGTTATTTCGGTGATTTAATCGCTCGAGTAAGTTCGTAGGATATTTTTGAGTTAATGTGTATGGTTGGTTAGGAGCCCCGAGGACTCGGGGTGTTTTAGAGGTGTGTCAGGGTGGTTTTTCACTTCAAAACATAGCAGGTTTTTCCTTCAGCTATTGCAGGCCAGGTTGTTCTTCGCGTTTGCGGTTGCCCTCACGCGATCGCGATGCTGGCCTGGTCTCTTCTACGCGTTCACAAACCTATTCCCGCGTTCGCGTAACTTTAGTTCCACCTTCTTCGCATTCGCGTACTCATTCATGAGTTCGCGTAGTTATAGTCCCTCCCTTCCGTTCGCGTTAGAGTCCACGCGTTCGCGTAGACCAAGTTCTGGACCCCAGGCTTTTCCTCTTCGCGTTCACATCCTTTTGCACGCGAACATGATGCTTGACCATCTTCCTTCATCGCGAACGGCGGTAAGGTGTCACGTACGCGATGAACATTTTTGCCCAATGAATTTTTAAGTTAAAAATAGAACAAGTGACGGGATTTTTATATTTTTACATGAAACCCTTTCTTCTCTAAGCACTTAGGCGTCCATTGAAACTCCCATTCGTCAAAACTTCTTGGGTACGTATTGTTCCACTTATTCATTTCAATTTTCTTCATTAATTACTGAAATCCTAACCCTAAATCATGAAGTATAAGGTAGAAATTATGGGTTTTGAACAAAGTTTGGGTTTTGAACAAAGTTTGGGTTTTGAGAATTTTGGGTAATTCAACCCCAATTTGGGGTCGAATCTTAAAATAAATTATATCTTTGGACTCGTGGGGTTATGGGTGATTGAGTTTTGGTTCGAGCCTCGAGTTTGAACCATGTGGGCCAGGTGTCTAATTTGGGGATTTTTTGAATAATGCTATGAAATTCATATTTTGGCTATGGGATGTTGCCATTGAGTTTTTATTGATATTATTAAATTGATTATTCCTAGATATCACTAAATTGGAGGTTGAATAATGAGGTAAAGCAATAGGTAAAGGTTAAGCGGATTTCAAGGCTTTGACGTAAGTGTTTGGTCTAACCCTAGCTTGAGGGAATATGAGTTGAGTCTTGTTGCTAATTGCTATGTGTTCGAGTATGATGTATAGGCATGGTGACGAGTATCTATATATTGATATCTAGCATGATCGTGAGTCCTTATAATATGATTATCATGAGCTGGCTGTGAATTCCATATTATTGAAGGATGTCTATATATTGTGCATAACGTGTGAATAGTAAATGATCATTAAATTCTTTGGACCATTGGCTCAGAATAGTAAAGTGAGTTATAAGATAAGTAAGTAAGGAAAAGGGAAACGTTGTTGATTATTCCCTTATCGGGATGATTAAACTAATAATTTTGCTCCCTTGCCGGGAGGATTGAACTTTTAATTGTACTCCCTTGCCGGGATGTTTGCTATGTATTTGTCTGTTGTGTGTCCCTTAATTCTGACTGTTGCTGGGGACTCAGACTGTTAAATGCTCTTAGTTTTTGTATTAAACTATGTAGACTTCTTTGAGTACTCCCGATTGTTTAGATGTTCATGACTAGTGAAACCCCACTATCGGGCTGGGTTGGGTTGTATTCCTTACATTATGCTATTTTCTACTTAAACATTAGATTATTTTGTCATGCTTTAGACTATTTCTTACTGTTTAGCTAGTAATTACTGAAATGGGAAGAGTTAGCTGGCTTTGTCTTCACGAGAGGTGTCATCACGACCGGTTCTGGGTTTACGGTCATGACAAGTTGGTATTACAGCCTAGGTTATATAGCACTCACGAGTCATGAGCAGGTTTAGTAGAGTCTCGTGGATCGGTACAGAGACATCTGTATTTATCCTAGAGAGGCTGCAGAACCTTTAGGGAAAACTTCATATTCTTGAAATTCTTTTCGTGCGAAGTTGTTGATTCGAGTACTAAACTTCTATTATTCTATTCTCTCACGGATGGTGAGAACAAACACTATCGGTTAGGATGGACGACCATCAATACAACCAGTTGTGGCCATTAGAGGCTGAGGACGCGGTCGTGGTCACGGTAGGGGTAGAGGTGTGGCCTGCACAACAACTAGGGCAGCACTTACAGATCCACCTGTAGCCCCAATTCAGGATCATTTCATAGTTATGGATGCTCCAACTATACCAACTCAGGCACCAACTGTGCCCATTGTAATTTCGGGTGTTCAGGAGGCCATAGCTTAGATTCTATTAGTTTGCACTAGCCTAGCTCAGGCAGTTTCAGCCAACACAGCCACAACTACTTCTCAGGCTAGGGGAGGTAGTCAAACTCCCATGGCTCGCACACCTGAGCTGGTCATGCAGGGACTTCAGACATCGAGGGCACATCCAGCGCAACCGCTTACAACTGCTTAGGACTATGTAGTACCTGCCATGACAGAGGATGAGCAGCGTATGTTGGATAGGTTTGGTAGACTTCAGCCACCATCCTTCAATGGTGCATAGGGAGAGGATGCCCAGGGTTTTTGGACAAGTGTTAGAGGATACTTCGTACAATGGGTATTCTGGAGACCTACAAGGTCATTATCACTACCTATTAGTTTTCTGGAGCAGACTTCACTTGGTGGGTTGATTTTGAGAGACGTAGGCCTATTTGTGCAGCACCCCTAACCTGGCAGCAGTTCTCCCTTCTCGTTTTAGAGAACTATGTGCCGCAGTCTCGTAAAGAAGAGCTGCGCAAGTAGTTTGAGTAGTTGTATCAGGGATAGACGACCGTGTTGCAGTATGAGTTGAGGTTCTTTGAGTTAGATCATTATGTCATTTGGTTAGTTCCGACAGACAGAGAGATGATTAAGAGGTTTGTTGATAACCTCACTTATCAACTTCGTATTCTCATGACCAGGAAGAGAGTGACTGGTGCTACTTTTAATGAGGTTTTGGATATTGTCCATGAGAATGAGTCTGTTCGTCATCAGGAGCGAGATGAGAGGGAGGCCAAGAGGCATCGAGGATCTGGTAGTTATAGTGGTGCTCCACTTAGAGGTCAGTTTCAGCACGGTAGAGGTCATCCATTCAGGTAGGCTCGACTAGCTCGTCCAGGTTATTGTGGGGCATCATCATGTCATGGTTATCACGGTTCTCATCCGGGCCAGTCATCACTTAGTGCCATTCTAACTCAGAGTTCATCCCGTGCTCCAGCAATTTAGGGCTCTTCTATGCCAGGTGCATTTTCTAGTCACTCCGGTGCGAGGGGTGCCCTTCAATCCCCTTCTCGAGTACTTGGGAGTTGTTATGAGTGTGGAGAGATGGTTTATATTTGGAGGCAGTGCCCTCATCGTCTTGCGAGTTCATCTCAGAAGAGGGGTCAGCCATCAGCTTCAGCACTAGTTGCTTCCTCACCACCCACCCAGCCATCTAGGCGTAGAGGTCAATTAGCTAGGGGTCTTTCTATAGGGGGAGGCTGATTAGGTGGTGGTTAGGCCCGTTTCTATGCATTTCCAGCTAGACCCGATGTTATTGCTTTTGATGCTGTCATTACAAGTATTATTTTTGTCTGCCACAGAGACGCCTCTGTATCATTTTATCTTGGTTCCATTTTTTCTTATGTGTGATCATAGTTTTCTTATTATTTGGGTACACCCTGTGAGTCTCTAGTTTTACTTGTTCATATATCTACCCCGGTGGGCAATATTATTATTGTAGACCGTATGTGCTGATTGTGTGTGGTAAATATTAGGGGTCTGGAGACCCGTGTGGATCCTTTATTATTCTGTATGGTGGATTTCAATGTCATTTTGGGCATGGATTGGCTATCTCCGTGTTGTACTATTCTGGAATGTCAGGCCAAGACAGTTACATTGGCTATACCGAGTATACCATGGATTGAGTGGCGATGTGTGACTAGTTATGCTCCTAGTAGAGTGATCTCATTCTTGAAGGCTCGACGTATGGTTGGGAATGTTTGTCTTTAATATCTAGCCTTTGTGAGGGAGGTCAATGTTGAGACTCTTAGTATTGATTATGTTACAGTTGTGAGAGACTTTTCAGATGTGTTTCTTGTAGACCTATGGGCATGCCACCGGACAGGAATATTGATTTTGGTATTGAATTGGTGCCAGGCACTCAACCCATTTCTATTCCGTCGTATCGTATGACACCAGTAGAGTTTAAGGAGTTAAAGGAGTAGCTTTAGAAACTCCTTGAAAAGGGGTTCATTCGGCCTAATATGTTACCTTGGGGTGCACTAATTCTATTTGTGAAAAGGAAGAATGGAACTATAAGAATGTGCATTGATTATAGGCAATTGAAAAAATTTAACAGTTAAGAACAAGTATCCTTTGCCTCGCATTGATGATTTATTCGACCAGCATCAGGGAGCGAGAATGTTCTCCAAGAATGATCTCTATTCAGATTATCACCAGTTAAAGATCAGGGGCTCAAATATTCTTAAGACGACTTTCAAGACCCGATATGGTCACTATGAGTTTTTAGTGATGTCTTTTGGGCTGACCAATGCCCCAGCAGCATTCATGCATTTGATGAACAACGTGTTTCGGCCTTATCTCGGCTCGTTTGTCATAGTCTTCATTGATGATATTCTGGTGTATTCGCGTAGTAAGGAGGAGCACGCGGATTATTGGAGAGTTGTGTTGAGAGATTAGGGGAGGAGAAGCTTTATGCAAAATTCTCCAAGTGTGAATTTTGGCTCGGTTTAGTGGATTTCTTGGGGCACGTGGTGTCTAATGAGGATATTTAGGTTTACCGAAGAAGATAGAGACGGTTCAGAGTTTTCCTAGACCGTCCTCACCCACAGATATTTGTAGTTTTTTTGGCTTGGCAAGCTATTATCATCGATTTCTTAGGGATTCTCATTTATCGCATCGCCCTTGACCAAGTTGACTTAGAAGGGTACTCCATTTGTATGGTCAGTTGAGAGTGAGGAGGGCTTTAGAAGCTCAAGACAACCTTTACCACAACCCTAATGATGGTTTTGCCATCAGCTTCAGGTTTATATACTATATATTATGATACTCCGAGAGTTTGTGTTGGTTGTGTGTTGATGCAGAAGGGTAGAGTTATTGCTTATGCTTCTCGTTAGTTGAAGCCCCATGAGAAGAACTACCCCATTCATGATTTGGAGTTGGCTGACATAGTTTACGCATTGAAGATTTTGAGGCATTACTTATATGGCGTGTCTTGTGATGTGTTTACTAACTATCGTAGTCTCTAACACTTGTTCAAACAATAGGATCTTAATTTTAGGTAGTGGAGATGGTTGGAGTTGCTTAAGTATTATGACATCACTATACTGTACCATCTGGGGAAGGCCAATATGGTGGCAGATACTTTGAGCCGAAAGACAGTGAGTATAGGTAGTTTGGCATATATTCCAGTTGGGATGAGACCTCTTGTAGTTGATGTTCAGGCCTTGGCCAATTGGTTCAGGAGGCTAGATATTTTGGAGCCTAGTCGGGTATTGGCTTGTGTGATTTCTTGGTCTTCTTTATATGATCACATGAGAGAGCACTCGTATGATAATCCTTATTTGTTTGTCCTTAAGGACAGAGTTCAACACGATGATGCCAGAGATGTGACCATCGGTGATGATGGGGTGTTAAGGATGCAAGGCTGGATTTGTGTGCCTTATGTGGATGGGCTTCAAGCCTTCAACAGTTGATTTTGGATGAGGCATATAGCCTGCAGTATTCCATTCATCTGGGTGCTGCGAAGATGTATCAGGATTTGAGGCAGCATTATTGATGGAGGAGAATGAAGAAAGACATTGTGGGATTTGTAGATCGGTGTCTCAATTGTCAGCAGGTGAAATATGAGCATCAGAGATCGGGTGGCTTGCTTTAGCGGATGGATATTCCAAAGTGAAAGGGGGAGAGGATCACTATGGACTTTGTAATTGGACTTCCATGGACTTTGAGGATGTTCGATGCTATTTGGGTGATTGTGGATTGGCTGACCAAGTCTGGGCACTTCATTCCTGTGTGTATTACCTATTATTCAAAGCGCCTGGCACAGATATGTACTTGGGAGATTGTTCATTTGCATGATTTCCAGTTTCTATCATTTCAGATTGGGGCACTCAGTTTACTTTGTACTTTTGGAGGTCTGTGCAGTGAGAGTTGGGCACTCAGGTTGAGTTGAGCATAAATTTTCACCCTCAGACGGACGGTCAGTCCAAGCGTACTATTAAGATATCGAAGTACATTTTGCATGCTTGTGTCATTATTATCAGAGGGTCACGAGATCCGTTTCTACCGCTTGCAAGGTTTTTTAATAACAATTGCTACTAGTCGAGTATTCAGATGACTCTATATAATGCTTTGTATGTGAGGCAATGTAGATTTCCAGTTGGTTGGTTCGAGCCCGGTAAGGCTAGGCTATTGGGGAGAGACTTGGTGTAGGATGCTTTAGACAAGGTGAAGGTGATTCAGGAGAGGCTTTGTACAGCACAGTCAAGACAAAAGAGTTATGCTGACAGGAAGGTTCGAGATGTGTCTTACATGGTTGGCGAGAAAGTTCTGTTGAAGGTTTCGCCGATGAAGGGTGTTATGAGATTTGGGAAGAAAGGGAAATTGTGTCTGTGGTTCATTGGGGTTTTTTGAAGTGCTTAGTAGGATTGGGGAGGTGGCTTATGAGCTTGCTTTGTCACCCTGCTTGTCGTGTGTGCATCCGATATTTCATGTTTCTATGCTCTGAAAGTATATTGGGTATCCGTCTCATGTTCTAGATTTCATCACGGTTCAGTTGGATGGTGATTTGACCTATGATGTAGAGACGGTAGCTATTTTGGGTCGTCCGGTTTGAAAGTTGAGTTCAAAGGATATAGCTTCAATGAAGGTGCAGTGGAGAGGTCGGCCCGTGGAGGAGGCTACCTGGAAGACCGAGTGGGAGATACGGAGCAAATATCTTCACCTGTTTGAGGCTTCAGGTTTTTTCTTGACTCGTACGAGGATAAATGTTTGTTTAAGTTGGGGAGGATGTGATAACTCGGGCAGTCGTCTCATGAGTTACCGCTCGGTTTCCCCCATTTCTGCTTCTTATTTCTTTGTCTATCGGTTCAATGTGTGATCGGATTAGTTGGTTCAAGTTCAGGAAGGATTGGTAGGGTATGATACACTTAGTCTCTTTGGAGGAAGCTTAGGTTGGAAAAGTCAACCGGATGTTCACTTATGTGTTAAATGGCTCGGATGTAAGTTCTGATGGTTCGATTAGATTTGGGAAGAAATTTGGGACTTAGACGCGTGATCGAAATGCGTTTTGGAGGTTCAAAGTAGATTTAGGCTTGAATTGCCGAAGTTGATATTTTGGCTATTTCTGGTTGGTAGGCGAGATTTTGATATACGGGTCGGATTGGAATTTCCAGAGTAGCAGTAGTTACGTTGTGTAAGTGTATGCCAAATTTTAGGACATTCGGACGTGATTTGGTTTGGTTTTTAATCAACAACAGAATTCGAAAGATTTTGGAAACTTAGGCTTGAATCCGATGTGTTTTGGTTGATTTGATGTTGTTTGAGGTATTTTAAAAATTGGTACAAGTTTGAATAAGGTTATGGGATATGTTTGTGATTTTTGTTGAGGTCCCTGGGGCCTGGGGGTAATTTCGGATGGTTGACGGAGGAGTTTGAGACTTTGTGAAGTTGCAAATTTATGTTGCTTCAGGTCCGCACCTGTGGATTGGGGACAACAGGTGCGATGTCGCATATGCGGGAAAAAGGGTCACAGAACGCTGAATAGTAGGCAGGAAACCACAGAAGTGATTAGGAGGAGCGCATATGCGATATCGCATATGCGGGTATGGGATTGCAAATGCGGGTATGGGATTGCAAATGCGGATAATGGGAAGTAAGTGAAAAACCGCAGAAGCGATTGGTTGACCGCAAATGCAGTATCATTGAAGTAGAATATTGGCCGCAAATTTGAAAATAACTGGGCCAGAATTTATAAATTATGTCCTTCGCAAGTTTTGAGCTATTTCATCATTTTTTAGCCGACTTTGAAGCTTTTTGGACGATTTTGAAGTGGGATTTCAAGGGAACTTCATTGAGGTAAGAAATTTGGACCTAAAACTCGTTCCCGTGCTATTATTTCGTGGATTAGAGCAATAATTAATGGAATTTAGGGTTAAAATTGGGGAAACTATGGCTAGGTATTGCCGTATTGGAGACCTAGACTTGAGGATTTGAAGGACCATTTAAGGCTGGATTTCAGAACTTTTGATATATATGAACTGGTGGGGAGATAAGGAACATATTGATGTGAACTTTATCAAATTCCGTGATGTGGGCTAGGGGTCGGGTTTTGGTAATTTCGGTATTTGTGTCGTATATTAATTACTTTCGCTTGGGCTCCGTTCCCATAGTATATTTTGAAGTCATGATTCTGATTTTGAATAGATTCAATGCGAGTAGAGGCCGATTCGAGGGGCAAAGGCGTCGCGAGTTAGAGATTTGACCGGTGTGAGGTGAGTAATGGTTTTAAATGATGTTCTAAGGGTATGAAACCCCATATTTGCACATCGTTGTGCTATATTGAGGTGACACACACACTTGATGATGAGCGTGAGGTCGTGCATTGCTGGGGACTGTAACTTAGTCCATCCCGAATGACTATTTTACCGCGTATTTAACTGAAATCTAGTTGCTATCATCATTATTTGTGCCTCGTGCCAACTATTTGAACCCTTCGACAATTTTTATTGATATTTTCTCACTATTTTGACTTTATACTTGAACTCAGTCATGATATATTTCACTATTTTCATACTCAGTTATGGTTACTATGTTTTATCACTTATATGATCTTTTAATGATAATTAGGCTGAGAATTCATGTTTTACTATTGTTGATTGGCTTGTGAGGATTTTTGACTGAGTAAGGTCGATGGCCTATGTTGTGAGGAAACACTAATCATGATTTTCGGTCGAGGGCCTAAGATATGTATGCCACGAGGTAGCTTGATCGATATAAGGTCGAGGACCTTATGATGATGCCACGTGATAGATTGATATTGTGCTTGGGCCGTAAGGAGCCCCTCTAGGAGTCTGCACACCCCCAGTGAGCACTAATACCCATGTGATGTGAGATGTAGCCCGAGGGGCTGATATTGTTCCGAGATATTGCTCGAGGGGCGGATTTGTTGATATTGTGCCCGAGGGGAAAATCTTTTTGTGTTTATCTTTCTTAATTGTCTGTCATTACCTGTTTAGTTGTTGGAAAGGATTTTTATAAAGTTTAAGCAGAATTAAATGATTTTTTCTCATATTTTTACTGATTTATTATTTTTACTTGTTTTACTGCTTCATTATAGCTGGTAATGTGCCTTACGTGTTTTCCTGCTTTTAGTCTTTATTTATAATTATTACTTACTGAGTTGGAGTACCCACATTGCTCCTTGCACCTCGTATGTAGATTCAGGCGTATCTAATCCTGCTCCCGAGTGCTGATCCTTTCCAGCTCAGGCGGATCTGAGGAGTCTCTAGGTATCTGTTGGCGTTCGTAGTAACTAAGAGTAATAGTTGGAAAACATTATACAAGGGTATGAGATAGTTTAATGAAAAAACAATTTATTTTCAAAAGTGAATAGAAACCAGTTGCAAACAGAATAGACTCATATTTCAACAGATTGATTTAGGTATAGTTCTATTAGTTAAACAAAAACAGGAGCATTAGAATCATACACGTTGCAAGAGTTGACTTAGTCTATTAACTATTACTAAGTGGAATCATGTAGACATGTATTTAATTGATAGAAACATGTTGAAGTCAAATGGCTAGTCAGATTTCCATACAAAAAAAGATAGTAATAATCTAAAGTACATTATTTTTGAAAGTACACAAAAACCATGAATTTCTCAGGAACATGCTAAGGTGGATTATCAGCACATAAGACAGGACAAGAATTGGGGCATGCTAGTTGAGAAATAGGTAAATAATTATCATGGATCAAACAGGAACATGTTGAAGTGTACTAACCATACTAACACATAAGACATGGCAAGTTAAATAGGAAAAGGTCATGCTGGTTAAGAGAGAGTAATAAACAAGAACATAGAGTGAACAAAAGCTTGTTGAAATTCATAATGAACTGACTACATAGCATACAGAAGAGAGCATGATAACAGAATTTGAGGCATACCAGTTAAGAAGGTAGCAAAATGGAAGGTAAAGATGAATGAAATCCAAGAGTCTAGACTTGGCTTTCAGCCAGCTAGACAGTGCAATAATTCAAAGAGACTTAAGTTGTGTAAGTGTGTAAGCAAGAATTGTGTGTATCATTGTGCAAGAGTATTTTTCTCTATTATTCTGTGTGTTTTCGTGTGTTTTAGAAAAATTAAAATTGTGAGGTTATATAGAATTCAACAGAGTAGAAAAAATAAGGAAAATTAAATTAAGATAATAAGGTATGCAAATCATTCAACCAGTTAATTAAGGCTAAACTCAATCAATTAACATGATAGGATCCGGAAAGACCCCTTAAATTAGGGAAAATCTCATACGAAATCAACTAGCGAACAAAATTGAGGTTTAATAAGGTAAGAAATAAGTCAGAGACCATTCATAGGTCGGTCAGAACAAATCAAACCAAAAATCGGGTCAATAGCATAATTAAGGAAGGTAGTACCAATTGTAAGTCACATATAGGAAAGAATACATAAAATTCTCTGAAAGATACCAATTTTAAGAAGAAAAATATAATTTCAAACCTTAATTAAGCAAGTAAACCAATTAATTCATTTATTTAATAAAGCCAAAATAAGTGGGGAAGGTCAGTGAGGTAAAAAGTTGAATAGCGAAAAACTTTAAGCATGTAGAAGCACAGAGATGAAGCATCAGGCAAAGAAACTAGTCAAACAGTAGAGAAGAAAGGTCGGAGTTGAGCCTTTAGGCATTATAAAGAATTTGCAAAAAAAGTTGAAACCCTAATTTTTTAGGGAAAAACGAAAATCGGCCAACAATAATAAGAAAAAAGCATAATACTAAAAGAAAAGTAAAAAACATACTCAAACCGTTTCAAATCTCAGGAGATATGAATGATTTAACGAGAAATAGTTAGGTCATACAAAAAATAGACAGAGGTAAGAAAAATCTGGTTTGAACCAGAGATTTGAATACATGAACACGAAGAAATCAGAACTCATAAATATAGAGATGAGTATAGGCAGGTTCATCAAGAAAATTGAAGAGTTGAAGGCATGTCTCTGTTGAATCTCTTCGAGACCCCATCAAACAACAAAAAAATAAAATAGCCAGTAGAAATAAGAGGCCAGTTGTGGCCTAAAATCAAAGGGAACCCTCATGGATTGAAGGGTTTTCGGTGACAGCGGGCTAGGGTTAGGGGAGTGTTTGACAGAGAAGAGAGGATAATGGATTCATGGGCGGCGGATTTTGTAAATGAGGTAGGGTTTGGGAGTCTGGTTAAGTTAAAAAAAAAGAAAATTAATCTTGGACCATTGATCTTCTGAGATAAACAACCAATATTAAATCTTGGGTGGGTCGAATTAGGTGATTAGGTCATGAGTATGGTTTTAATTGGGCTGGGGTAGATAATTGAGCTAAGGTCCGGAATTAAACCAAATTAAAAGAGGCTATTTGTTAAATACTCAATTAATTGATAAAATAATTTGTAAAAATAGTTAGTAAAATAATAAAAATAATTTTTATGTATAAATATAATTTAAAATAGTTACATAGTATTATAAGAATATACAAGGTCATTTTCGTGTAAAGTAAATGAATTATGTACGCATGGGCTATTATTGCAAAGTTATTGCATTTATAGCCCACACAAGTAAATAGAGTTATGCATAAGATAATTAAAGCGTAATATAAATAAAATGATAATAATTAAGCAATAAAATTATTATAAAATCCTTTTTGATGCAATTAGTAATTATTTATATAATAAAATGCTAGGATGAATTAAATAAAAATCCTTTAAAAATGCAGAAATTATGGAAAATATTGATTGATGCACATGCATTGTTTTGAAAATATACATGCATTTTGAAAATAATATAGGGAAAAATTGGATACCAATAAGTGGTTCTACTCTTAGCAGTTAATGATTTCTTTGTTATTCATTCATGCAAAGTGATATTCAAGCATGTCTACGTATATTCCTAAGTCCCTGTTGGAATATATGATAAAGATGTTAATGTTTATAATATAGTGATACATGTTATTTCATGCATTTATCACCATACTACGGCCGGTTGGGTGGCCATGCATATTAATTTATCATCGTGCTACAGACGGTTGGGCTGTTATGTATATTCATTTACCATTGTGCTACTGTCGGTTGGACAGACATGGATTTACCATCGGGTTACGATCTTTACGACTAGTTGGACATTTATGTATCATTATTTAACACCGATAGGGTAGTCATGCATCATACAATATAGATAATTGTCTCAAAGAGAAACGTTGTATATATAACTATAATAAGTATACATATACAATGTCACTTCAGAGATTCGGGTTGATTATCAAATATTTTTAACTAATGTTGACTTATTATTATGTTTTAGTTCTGTCTTACATACTTAGTATATTATTCGTATGAGCGTCCTTTTGTTGTGGACGCTGCATTCATACCTACATGTATAGATAATCAGTTCGAGTGCTCATAGTAGACGAGGTTAGCATTCAGCGAAAGATTAATAAGACTTCACCTCATTGGGAGTGCAACCTAATCTATGAGTCATCATGTCAGAGTTTTGCTACAGACTTATGGGTAGGCCGATACCCTTTCCCATTTAATATCGAATAATCTTAGAGGTTTTGTAGACAAAGGTTCATTTTTGTACAATATGTCAGAGACCTTGATGGCCCATATATATTCATATTTTAAGAATGATGGTTCATTGATATGTTATTTGTCCACTTACAGTTGTACAATATGAATTGTGGCCATGTTGATCCATGATAGTTACAAAATGAATGAGTTGAGCCAACTCGATCTATGTATGTTCTAATTTTGGTAAAATGATCACGAGTTACAAAGTGGTTCGCTCGGGCCAACACAATACCGGGTGCCAGTCACGCCTCCCCAAGTTTGGGGCATGACAAATTATGAGCAAATCGGGTGTTTTAAAGTGGGTCTAATGAGTGGATTTTTTTTAATTGTTGGAATATCCACCTAAGCGAAAACTGTTAACGGTCACACGCTTACCATATATGGAACTAATGCTCCTTTGGCCGATCATGCGTTGTGTTTAAATAATATAGTCCAAAATATAGTTAAAATGTTCAACAAGAAAAGCGCTAAGTTAAAGTGTCAAAATATAAACCGGAGCCAAGTTTAAGGGGCCATCTATATAATTGTCAATTTAAAATTAAAATAAGCAAATTTTTGTTTAAAATTGAAAGCACCGACTATAAGAGGACTTTATTATGAGATCACATTGTAAGCAATAAAGACAAAAAAACTTGCTTCTCGTGCCTTATATCGCTTATGTTAGTTATGAACTTTGCCGATTATATTCGTTTATACAAAATTATGGGTCCACCACTACACGTGAATATACTTTTAATAAATGGGAAGGTCTAAGCAATGATGTTTGGTTAATATAGGTTAGGCCAATACCAAAGGCGAATAGCGCTAAATAGGTGAGACATCCAACTATTAGCTAGAGTATCATTTATTCGAAAAGATAAAGACATATACCATCCATTGAAGCAAACAGTTTTTTTAACAGTCCTAGTTATTTTTAAAATTAGGTAAAATATCTTAAAATTTTCCTAAATTTGATACAGATTATTAGCTATATTTTTAAATTATTTGCGATCTTAATTACATTCTTAATTTGGCCTTTTGAGAGTCATTACCTCTCTAGACGCTAGTGCGATAAAAAATGTGGATGCACTCGCCTGCCATATGAATTATTTTCTGTACGTGTGGTAATTTTTTTTGCAAAATATAATATATTTTTACTTGTTTATGTTTGTTACTTCTTTAGATAAAATTTTTTCGAATACCATTAATGATAAAACTTGGATAGAATTATACTATTTTGGCTAAAAAAATTATTTGGCTAAAAATAATAAAATTTTGGTTAATCTTTTTTTTTGACCTGAAAGTAAAGATTTATACAATTGAAATAAATAGTGCATCTAAAAAGTTATTAAAAATACATAGTTTAAAATTAATTATTTTAGCTATGATTTTTTATAGCTTTATATTATGGTGCTTTAAAAATATATATATTTACAGATTTTACTTGAAAAAGTAAAAATACACAGCTAAAACCTCCTTCAAAAGAAGAATATTTAGTTTTACTGTGTAGTTTTACACAATGACTATTTATTTCAACTGTATATTTTTACTTATTCAAGTAAAATCGAAAAAAAAAAGATTTGTAGACCACCATAATTTAGAGCTATATAACAATTTGTAGCCACAATAATTAATTTCAAACTATATATTTTTATAAATTTTTGGATGCCTTGACTATTTATTTCAATTGTATAAATCTTATTTTCAGATCAAATTCAAAAAAGATTAAATAAACTTTATTATTTTTAGCCAAATTAAAAAAAAATTGCCTAAATAATGTAGTTCTATGTTTTATCATAAACTGTATTCGAAAAAAATTATCTAATGAAGTAACATACTTAAAAAGGTAAAAATATATATTATTTTTCAAAAAAATATCACATATACAGGAAAAAATTCACGTGACAGGCGACTGCACCCATACTTTTTGTCACATCAGCATCCAGGGGTAATGACTCTCAAAAAATAAAGTTGAGGGGTAATTAAGACAACAAATAATTTAATTAACTAATAATCCATATCAAATTTAAGGGAGTTTTAAAGTATTTTGCCTTACAATTATTATGGCTATATAAAATCTGTAAGTTGTAATTCTATTACGCCTTCACCCAAAGTATTTAAGCTGTGTTTATAAGAAAACAAAAATCAAAGAATCAAATTATACCAAAAATAGATGCATAGATTCTCATATTCAAATTCTTACGCTATAATTTTCCTATTCGGGATGAGGACGTATAATACCATGAATATACTGTGTAATTTTCTTTCTGATAATACGATTTTGGAAAGAGTGTGAGGAAAGTCCTATAACTGTGACATGGGCTTCTAGAAAACCACACCGCAATTGAACTTGCGCCCGAAGTCTTTGACTGTCGTGACAACCATACATTATTACCTATATTACTTTAATTGAACAAAATTAAAATAGTTGAATAAAATAAACCACATTCCCATTCTCAATCTTCTTCAGCAAGGAGGAAATAAAGGACATTGTTTAATATTTCACTCAAGATTGTTTATATTTCATTCGGTTGACATAAGTATTTAATTTATTTTTTTATTTTAATTTAAAATAAGTATTTAATTATATAATCAAGAAAAATTTAATTTATTTTTATAAAATAATTCCTATATATATTCCTAAAATATTTCTTTACTTTTTATATTAAATAATTAATTAAAAATAGTTTAATTATTATTCATATTTCTATATATAATTTTTTTTTAATGAGCGTGCAAATTGGACATAAACCGAAAGGAGTAGCTAGCAGTTGCAACCTATATATAAAATCCTTGTAGACTCGCAAGTTTCTATGTTGCTCGAGAAAATAAAGCCCGAAGATTCTCGAATTTACACTTTAAGCCATACTGTTTAAGAATTAAAACTTCAGCATATCCAGAGTTTGTGCAACAAATTACTCTGATCGTTGGTTGTGGCCACCTCAGCCATGAACGACGGAGACAACTATGAGAAGCTAGAGGTTCCCTCCATAGAACTGCGGAGTCTGAAGGTAATCTCCGCCCTTGGCCGCGGAGCTAAAGGAGTAGTGTTTTTGGTTCAAACAGAGGACGGTGAGTTGCTTGCTTTGAAATCTATTTTGAGAGCTTCAATTGAGAAGAAAAACGCCAGTGGAAACAGTGATGGCAGTGAATATAGAAGAATTTGCCTCGAACGTGACGTGCTCAGTTGTTTTCAGCATCCGCTTTTGCCTAAACTCAAAGGAGTTGTATCAACGGAGAAGATTGTTGGATATGCTATTGATTATTGTCCAGGAGGTGATCTCAATTCTCTCCGGAAAAAACAAACTGAAAAAATGTTCTCCGATGATACTATAAGGTCAGTCGCTTTCTGTGATTCTGTCTCTATTTGCATATTGTATGAATTGCCATGGCAAATTCTTCAGGTGAATTCTGTTTGTAAACATATTTTTGATGTAAAATTAAATGTTGTTTGAATTTTCAGATTCTATGCGGCGGAGTTAGTGCTGGCATTGGAGTATCTACATGGATTAGGGATTGTATATAGAGATTTGAAGCCAGAAAATGTGATGATCCAAGAGAACGGTCACATAATGCTAATCGACTTCGATCTCTCTACCAAACTTTCGCCTAAAACTCCAGAAATGCGACAAACAAAAACAACCAAACTTCCTCAACGATCAGAGCAAACTGCGTTAAAGAGCAAGAAGAAGAATCGGTTTTCCCCTTTGAATAAATGTTGTAACTCGGGTATATCTCCAGAAGATTCGATTCACTCGGCTCGACTCGCTCCTGATATAGCGAGTCTCGAATTCGACCCAACCGAAAAGTCAAATTCGTTCGTCGGAACTGAGGAGTATTTGGCACCGGAGATCATTTTAGGCAACGGCCACGATTTCTCTGTGGACTGGTGGTGTTTAGGAGTTGTGTTGTACGAGATGCTGTACGGCACGACGCCGTTTAGGGGCTCAAATCGGAAGGAAACGTATTATCGTATAATCTCGAAGGCGCCCGATTTAGTTGGTGAAGCGACGTCGTTAAGAGACTTGATAAATAAATTACTTGAAAAAGATCCGAAGCAGAGGATCTGTGTGGATGAAATCAAGGGTCATGATTTTTTCAAATCTGTAGACTGGGATTTGATTGTGCAACTTCCAAGGCCGCCGTTTATACCTGTGCCGTCTGATGAGAATGTAACAAATGAAGAAATTGATGTGGAGTTATTTGTACAGGGAGTGTTTAAAGTTGAAGAGGAGGAAGATGATGCGCACTGCAAAAAAAATTCTCAATCTAAAGATGGTGATGAAAATAGGAATAAAGAGGCGTGGGTCGAAGGAATAAATTACCCCACCCCAGTTGATCAATTTTTGGTCTTTTGATTAATTTTTGTATATTTTTATTTACCTGACGTACAGATTATTTTTCAGTAACTGTAGCATGTTGCTGATAACAGAGTTATATGATTTATAATAATCTGCCAGTCAAAATTTTGATCCCATTTCGAGCAGCATACTACTGATTCTGAACGTTAATTACTCATCGTACAAGTATTTCCATTGGGAATTGTACCAGGCTCCTCTATATCACTAATTGAGTTGATGTTATTTGTTGTTGAAGAAAGATTGTAAGTTATTTGTTGTGATTTTATATATTTATGTTAAATTCGCGTGTTTATGAAAAGTTGTTTGACGGAAGCTTAAAATGTTTTTATCTTAAAATAAATCTAGATTTGAAGAATCGTAATATCTCTTATTAGAAAAAAACGAAATGATCAATCCGATAGATCATAATATATATATATAAGTATGCTATTACAAACTGTCTGTTACAGATTTCAAAGTATACGGGAGAGATTCATGCATCACGCTTCCCCCTATTCCTTGCCTATGAAGTTTCGATATCTATTTACAATCTTTAGAATAATATTTTATTGTCAAAGAAAAAACGATCGAACATTAAGGTTGTAGGTCAAGAGGTAGTTGAATATTTTTCTATATTGTTTTGAATGTAAGAGTGCAAGACTAATCTGATAAAATTTTATGTTTAGATTGCTAGTAGCTAATATTGTGTTCATACTATTCTTTCGTTTTTCATATTACCAAGCCTTATTTACTTGTTATTGTTATGTTTTTAATCTATTTTCTATCCTTATATTGTTGTTATTATTAAGTGAATTCTGTTAATGATATAGATTTATTATTTCTGTTCGTCTTCTTAAGTCGAGGGTATTTCAGAGATAGCATCTCTGTTCCGTTAGAATAGGAGTAAGGTTTATGTTCTCAATATGTTTCCTAGACCCTACTTGTGAAATTATATTATGTTGTTTTTGTTGTTGTTATTGATTAGTTTGGACCCTTGTGAAACTTGATATGATTTGATATATCGTCTAATTTCTAAATTTGGTTCAAACGATCTAAATAACTATTGTCTAGCTCACGCCATCTTCTTGTTTTACTTGAAATTCTTTAATTTGCATCTAGAAAGTAGTCTCATTAGTTTAATAATCGCTTCAAATAATTTGATACGATTTGATATCCTCTATCATTAATTTAATATAACATGGGTTTTCTTTTGTTTTTGATTAATATTACTACACAAAATCACTTATACTAATTAAAATGCATATTTTTCGCTTATCCTTATTTCAAATGAAGGTAAGTTTTTCATTCCTCGTTAATCCTTCTGGAGATGTCCATTTCGAAAGATCCACATGTGTCAAACAACCAGGAAGAAAGTCAAACCATGGGAACGATAATTAGTCATTGATATTTTTGAAACTCATTATATATGTAGAAATTTGATAAAGAATGAAAGGAGAACATATAGATAGAGTAGAATTTTTTACAGACATCATCAATTTCTAAAAATTATGATTTAATTGAATTTTTGGATTAGGAAAAAAAAAAACATACATTAATGGCTCGTTTGTCATTGTGTTTTTCTTCGCTTTCACCTAAAGAGGTTATTTATTTATAGGACAATCGAATACATCAAGCAGCGACAAGAAAAAGACTTTGCACATGATTAAATTAATTAAAACTGGACCACCTAGGGGTAAAATAAGTACTCTTTCCGTTTCATATTGCACGAGGTACTTATTTTTTTTAATCTGTTTCAAAATAAATAATATATTTTTAAATTTAAAAATAATTCAACTTTAAACTCTCTGTTTTACCCTTTTTTCTCTTAATGAAAAGATTTTATAGTCACACAAATAGCATGACCCTACAAATCTTTTGCCCCATAAGCTTTTAAGACCATAATTTTTAAAAGTTTTCCTATGTACCAAGTTAAACTACCTCAAATAATATGAAACGGAGGGAGTACTATTTCTTACTCCCTCCGATCGAAAATAAGTAATTTTTTAGCATATTTCTTGTAGTCCAAAATGAGTATTTATTTTCATATTTCAAGAATGAATTAATTATTTTGTTCCTACATTATCTTTGGAGTAAATAGTGTTGGAATATGTGTTAAGTGCTTATGTGAGAAAGTAAAAATTATTATGATCAATTTTATTGAAAATAAGTACTATAAAGTAAACTTTTTAATCTATATAAAAATATCGAAAAAATCACTTATTTTAGACGGGAGGAACTAAGAAGTTAGGTAACTGCAGCTGTTAGGATTTTATGAGCTGTTTGCTATGAAGCAGAAGAAAGAATATATGGCCACAGCATTAAAACACATTAAAATGCATATTTTTAATGAGAAAAATGAATGGAACCAGAGAGAAGTTTCAGAAGTATCTGTCTTGCTTTCACGTTTAGATATCAAAACAACAACATATATCAACGAGAAAATATGAATGGTGAGAGTGTTAATATCTGTGAACGAAAAACTTTACAATAAATAACATATTAGACTTTGCCTTTTTGTATGTTTATCTAACACGAATTTAAATTAATCAGCGAAATTATTCAAATATTAATATTTTATAAAAGAGAAAGTAGAAGAGAGCAACCGTATCATGTTGAAGCCATAACAATTAACTACCAACATTAAATAAAGGGTGTCATCATGAGTTACATGTCTATCTCAATATAGTGCCAGCCAAACATGATAGTTTAGCTAGACGTCTTTCCACTTCTGTTAGTCAGGCACCTGTGAACTGCAAGTAGTAATTACCTGCCCCTCATGAATCTTGACATTCACCGCTATTCTTTTTCGTCATTCTTGGCTAACACTATCTTTATTGTGAAAGAATAGGATTTAAAAGAAAAAAATCCAAAGAGGAACAATAATCTTTGTCTTCAATTTTATCTGTTTTAATTTGACTATTCGAAAAGATTATGATTACTGTACGATGAGCTATAATTCGACCTTACAACATTCAGAATATATTAATCGTTCTCCTCGCCCCAAATACGTATAACGGGCGTTGAGTCCGTCTCCAACTGGGCGCAGACGCCATAAGCAGCAAGGTCGTCCTCGACCATAGAATATAGTCCGTCGCCGCCTACAACTCTTTCGTCAAAGACGACTTCCTGCGGGTACGCCCGCAACAGTTTTATGACACGGATTCAATCTCAAAAGAAAGTCAACTATCATAATTAAAGACCTATAAATACGAAGGCAGCCAGAGAAAAAGGGGGTTCCACTCTCTCCCCATGGGGGCTCTAAATACAGAGCACAACACAGAGTGAGAATCATCATCAATAATACATGCAACAGTAGATCCATGATAACACGATTGTAAGGATCTGAACCTCTTCATGGAGAGGTAGATTAACCCATCATCATGAATAAAGATCACTAAATATCCCCTGTTATCTCTATATATGTCTCAATTATCTTTTTCCTTTATTAAATTTTAGATATGGTACGACCTGCTATGATTGGCCCATTAGTTTTAATAATTGTTTTGAGTTCATAAATGTTCATAAACATTTCGGGACAAACAATTTGGCCATCTGTGGTCATTTCATAGCAAGATCGCGTAGCTTTTCCTGAAGTCAGAAGCAAAGGGGAAACGACGAACGAAGGGTTAGAAACCCAATCAGAGCAAGCCTGATTCATCTCGTCTACGCTCGGGCTACGAGCCCTCGACTCCAAAAATCAACAAAAGTTCAACTACGGTTGAACTGGCACTCAGGCCATGAGCCTTCGCCAATGAAAGTTCAACAACAGTTGAAATAAGACTCGGGCTACGAGCCCTCGACTCTAAAAATCAACAAAAGTTCAACTACGGTTGAACTGGGACTCAGGCCATGAGCCTTCGCCAATGGAAGTTCAACAACAGTTGAAATAAGACTCGGGCTATGAGCCCTCGACTCTAAAAATCAACAAAAATTCAACTACGGTTGAACTGGGACTCAGGCCATGAGCCTTCGCCAATGTAAAGTCGACAACAATTGAAGAAAAACTCGGGGCACGAGCTCTCGACTCTAAAAATCAACAAAAGTTCAACTACGGTTGAGCTGGGACTCAGGCCATGAGCCTTCACCAATGTAAATTCAACAACAGTTGAAGAAAAACTCGGTCCACGAGCCCTCGACTCCAAAAATCAACAAAAGTTCAACTACGGTTGAACTGGGACTCCGACCATGAGCCTTCGCCAACATAAGTTCAACAACAGTTGAAGAAAAACTTGGGCCACGAGCCCTCGACTCTAAAAATCAACAAAAGTTAAACTACGGTTGAACTGGGACTCAGGCCATGAGCCTTCGCCAATGAAAGTTCAACAACATTTGAAATAAGACTCGGGCTACGAGCCCTCGACTCTAAAAATCAACAAAAGTTCAACTACGGTTGAACTGGGACTCAGGCCATGAGCCTTCGCCAATGTAAAGTCGACAACAGTTGAAGAAAACTCGGGCCACGAGCCCTCGACTCTAAAAATCAACAAAATTTCAACTACGGTTGAACTGGGACTCAGGCCATGAGCCTTCGCCAACATAAGTTCAACAACAGTTGAAGAAAAACTCGGGCCACGAGCCCTCGACTCTAAAAATCAACAAAAGTTCAACTACGGTTGAGCTGGGACTCAGGCAATGAGCCTTCGCCAATGTAAATTCAACAACAGTTGAAGAAAAATTCGGGCCACGAGCCCCCGACTCTAAAAATCAACAAAAGATCAACTACGGTTGAACTAGGACTCAGGCCATGAGCCTTCGCCAACATAAGTTCAATAACAGTTGAAGAAAAACTCGGGCCACAATCCCTCGACTCTAAAAATTAACAAAAGTTCAACTACGGTTGAAGTGGGACTCAGGCCATGAGCCTTCGCCGATGAAAGTTCAACAACAGTTGAAATAAGACTCGGGCTACGAGCCCTCGACTCTAAAAATCAACAAAAGTTCAACTACGGTTGAACTGGGACTCATGCCATGAGCCTTCGCCAATGTAAAGTCGACAACAGTTGAAGAAAAACTCGGGCCACGAGCCCTTGACTCTAAAAATCAACAAAGTTCAATTACGGTTGAACTGGGACTCAGGCCATGAGCCTTCGCCAACATAAGTTCAACAACAGTTGAAGAAACTTAGGCTTGAATCCGTGAGAATTTGATGATTTTGATGTTTATGATGGTGTTTTTATGTTGCGAGCAAGTTTGAATGAAGTAATGTGATGTATTTGTGCTTTTGGTTGAGGTCCCGGGGGCCTCGGGATGTTTTCGAAAGGTTAAACGGGGAAAAATTGAAGTTATAACAGGTATGTAGTTTTTTGGGCTTCTCATACTTTCGCATCTGCGGAAAAAGTACCGCAGAAGCAGTTCCGCAGATGCAGCTCATTGGTCGTAGAAGCGGCCCAGGCGTGAGAGGGGAAATACCGCAGAAGCGACTTTTTGGACGTAGAAGCGACAACCACAGAAGCGGTTGGGTTGTCGCAGAAGTGAAAATCGATGTGATTTAATGAAATGGTGTATCGAAATTTCAGAGTTCAAAAACACACTTTTGACTTTGGGGAGAGGAAAATTTCGAGCGTTTTCACATAAAATCAGTGGGAATTCATCAGGTAAGGGTTCCTAAACTCGAATTATGTTATTGTGACGCAAAAACATAGATTAAACACCCCAAACTAAGGATTTAAGGGGTATTAATGGTGGTTAGGACTTGGAAATTTAGGAAGATGAAAAGTGGAATTTGAGGGGTCAAACGGACTCCGATTTCGATAAATTTTATATGCACGGACTCGTGGAGAGACGAGGAATCCGCTGGTATAATTTTCGAAATTTTTCGAGAAGTGAACCTGGGGCTCGGGTTTTACCAACTTCGTGTATTATTGCATTTTTCAAGTAATTTTGATTGGGTTATATTTCTTTGACCCATATTTATGTAATTGCTGTGGTTTTGACTAGATTCGATGCAAGAGGCGGCATATTAAAGGGAAAAGGTATCGCGGACGAGTCCATGGCTGGCTACAGGTGAGTAGTTAGTGTATATGGTAGCATGAGGGTTTGAAACCTTGGCTTAGCATATTGTGACGCTATTAGGGCGTGGCTTACACCTCATGACAGGTGCGGGGTTGGTTATGACTAGGGATTCAGACTTGGTCCATCCCGAATTTGAATAATATTATATTGGCAGTTGAAACACACACTGTGTTAAATATTTTTGTGGGCTATAAGCCATGTTTGGGGCCTTGTTCCGACCTGTAGTACCCCTAGGGGATAGATATCTATGTTATAGTATGATTTGTAAAATCATTGATCGCGGTCCTGGCTTAAAAACACTATTATAAAATGCTAAGTCACCCGTTCTTGAAAAATTAAATAAAATTAAATTATTTTTCATTGTTAATGAACCTGGAGATTAATAAATTGAACTGTTGTGTGACTCATATGCATGTTGTGGACTGAGGATGGATCGGGCTGCACGCCGCAGCGGATGATATGAATATTCCGCTTGAGCTGAAGGAGCCCCTCCGGAGTCTGTACACACCCCCAGTCAGCGACATCGATGTTAAACGGATCGGTCTACGCGTTGTAGCGGTCATGTAAATTGCATTGCATTTTTATCTGTATATTATCTGTGTTAATTGTGATTTGCTATTTTCGTTAGTTCGTGATAGGTATCGGACTGTAGTTTAGCTTTGCTCTGTGGTATTCTGTGGATTTCCTGGTTTCAGCTATTTTATATACTTTTTACTCACTGAGTACTTAGTACTCACCCTTACTCCCTGCACCTTTGTGTGCAGATTCCGGTATATAGGAGGGTTAGACGAGCACTACATCATATATCAAAGTTTATTCAAGTTGCTGAGGTAGTTGCCGGCATTCGCAGAACCTAGCTTCTCTCTCTTCATTTCAGTTATTACTATATGTCCCACACTTGAGTATTTTATTCAGTTTTTTCTATTACTATTCAGTTTTTATTTAGAGGCTCTAGACTCGTGACCCTAGATCTTTTGGGAGTGTTATTTCAATATTCGCACTTCTCAGTATTTATTCATACTATTATTATTGGAGTATTTATTGACTCATATATTCTTCTTGAGTTTGTCCTTTTGGGACTGGTTTTCTATTTGGAAAGAGTTATTGGTCTGGCTTGCCTAGCTTTAGTGTTGGGCGCCATCACGACCGGGTTTAGGTCGTGACAATTATGAAATTAGAAAAAATGAAGCCCCAATGAAATTCATCAGTAGCATATGCGACCGCATAACACTTATGCGGTCTGCAAAAGGGACCACATAATAAACTGGCAATTTTTGAGTAGGTATGGACAGTTCTACGGTCTGTAGATCAATTCTGCGATCGTAGAAGGGAACGCCGAACCTCCTTTCAAAATTTCTCATGTTTGATCTCTGATGAATGTGCGTCCCATGAAATGATTATGCGGTTGCATAATTGATCGTAAAATATCTTCCAAAATTTGCCTTGTTCTCTGTTTCATTTTATAGCAGATCTGCAGTCCCCAGATCAGATCCGTTTTGATTGCAGAATGGGCAGCAGAAATGCCCTGTACTGCCAAAAATTTTCAACTCCCTAACTCGTTGTTTAACCCCAAAAGTTCGTACCTCTACAACCACCAACACATAAATCTATTGTGGCACTGCGAAACCCCGAATTTTAGGTGAAATTTTATGGGTCCTTACAAATGCGATCAAATTCTTGCAAATGTGAGATTCACCTTGCCCAGCCCATGATCGAAAATGCGAGCAATTCTTCACAAAAGCGAGGCTCGCAATTGCGAGCCAGCCCTCACAAATTCAAGACCTGCAAAAGAACACCAGCACCAGAAATGCTAACTTCACACTCACCAAACTCATTCGATACACGTCTGAAACTCATCCGAGCTCTCGGGCTCCAAGCCAAACATACATACAAGTGTAATAATATCATACGAACGTACTCGCGTGATCAAATCACCAAAATAATATCTAAATCTACAAATCAACCCTCCAAACGAACGAAACTTCAAAGCAAATTTAAGAACAACTAGAATCACTTCTAAATGTCCGAATCATGCCAAATCAATTCGAAATTGCATCAAATTTTGTAGCCAAGTTTTAAATAATGATATAGACCTATTCCAAGTTTCAACATCAAAATTTGAACCCGTTAACTATAAAGTCTAACTTGCAGTCACTTACATTATATGAGTAAAGTTTTCAAATATCACCAAAGTCCTCCTTTTTTTTCTTCCTTGCGCTAGGGGGGGGGATGTTATTCCTACTAGTAAACACCGTGGAAAAATGGTCCATAAAATTATAAACGGGAAAAGACCACCTCAAAGTAAGGAAAGAGATAAAAGTCACGTTGTTTGGGTTCACCTTTCAATATTCCACCAATTTTGAAGTCTAAAGAGACGCGAATGCTAAATTTGACAAAGTCTAATTAGTTACTTATTGGCTATTGCCCAACCTATTGGACCTTTAGTCTTATTAAAAAATTCTATCATGCTTACTTGCTTAGTCCATGTTTTTCATTACGAACTTTAAAATGAATTACAATCAACGTGACTGGCACGTTAGTGAGATGTAATTAGCTTTGGAATATCACCGTTGTTTCCCAGCTATTCTTGACTATCAATATCTTTCTTAGTGAAAGAATAGGATTTAAGAGCAGTGATATCTAGATCGTAACAATGCCTTGTCTTCAATTCAGCCGTCCAAGTTGGTAG
This sequence comes from Nicotiana noctiflora, assembly GCA_032618575.1. NCBI lineage: Eukaryota > Viridiplantae > Streptophyta > Magnoliopsida > Solanales > Solanaceae > Nicotiana > Nicotiana noctiflora. Next base: position 99,149 of record JASVEL010000364.1, on the reverse strand, counting down.
AGAAAATAAATTGTTTTTGTAACGAATATCAACCTGTTGTAGTTTGATTTTTTCATAAGCGATGTCACTATTTCTAGTAAGAGGCCCATAATAATAAAAAAATAATAGAGAAAATTACCCTCTATAGTCCCTCAAAATTTTAATAGCCCATGTTTTAACCCACTTTCAAAAAATGGCCATCCGGCCCAAACATATTGCATATAATAGCTGAACATTATGAGTATGGCAACATAAGTGCTTGTAGCTCAGTGGGTAGAGCGCTTATTTCCTAAGCAAATGGTCGCAAGTTCGTCCCCTACCTAGCGCAATGGAGAAATATTTTTGCAATGTATAAATATTGTATCCTAAGTTCGATAGTGTATCATTGGTGTACATTGAGCCTATCTCAACTGCGCTTATATATCTAAAGTGTATATATTTGTGTATCCCGAATATAACTTGTATCGTGAATGTATAATCTGTCTAAAAATGTATAAAATTTTTGTATAATGTATATTTTCAAATATTTTGGAGTGTATCATGTATTTTTGTATAGTGACAGTCGTTTTGTATATATTTTGTATAGTAACATCTATTTTATATATTTTTTGTATAGTGACAATCTATTTTGTATATTTTTTGTATAGTTACATCTATTTTGTATATTTTGTATAGTTACATCTATTTTATATATTTGCTGTATAGTGACAATCTATTTTGTATAATACCAATTTATATTGTAGATATTTCAAAACTGTGACACATTTAATGTGAACACTACAATATCTTAGAGAAAACAAGATGTATACATTTGGCGAACTTGGCTCTATCAAAATTTTAGCCCAAGATCCAAAAATATAGACAGTATAAAGTTTGAAGACAACAAAAGAAATTTTACAAAGTTTGGTATGTTTCTCATATATTGTGCCAGAACAAAAAAGCTATCTGTGTTCTCCATGCCAAAAGTGGATTAAAATTGTAATTTTTAATATAATTAGTGAGAGTTAATAGTAAATTAATGATAAGGCGCTCATAACAATGCCATTAAACCCAGAATCATAAGAACTCCAGAAATAGCAACAAATCCCTTCTCCTTAATCACTTCATTAGCCACATAAATCGCCACGTCCGATGTAATCTTCTTCCCATCCTTAGCAAGAACACGGTGTCGTTTTCCGACAAAAGCTAAGAGTACCAACACCGTGATCCACGCTACAATGGTGGTTCTGACGGCCAGGACAATGAGTCCGGCTACCACAACAGCGGCAAAAGCGGCGACAGCTATAAAGGGAAAACAGAGGCGGCTTCCGTGGTGAAAATATGAACATGTAAGTTTTGGCTAGTCGGTATAATTAGTTTGGGGTTATATGTTGTCTCACTAATATTTATGGCTACCGAATGCTATTTCTTTTCTCCGACCGGCTAAAAGTGATCTTCTCTCAAAATAATTTATGAAGCCAAGAGAGTTCAAGCCCAATACCTTTCACATCAAATTTAAAGCCAACAACCACTAGATTACATAACTGTTTTGTTATAAATAGTGTCACTTTTATTGCTATCTTGTATTTTTGTTTTGTTTATTATTTCTATATATATATAAAGTAAAAAAATTCGACGAAACGGTATCCCGTAAGCCAGGTAATCTCGACCCTGTTAAGACGCCTAATTGAAGTTCCATCAGTAGATATAAGTTATACACTAAAATTAAACCCCCTTACATTGAATGATAGTGGATCTAAGTCTAACTAGACCTAAGCTAGTTATTGAGCATATGGTTAGTTATTGAGCATATATGGTCTTGTAGTTTGTTAAATAAAAATGTGACAATTAAACTGCGACGATCATTATCCATTTATTATGCTCAATGACCTGTTGAGAAACTAGTTACCCCTAATATTTGCAGTTCAATTATTGCAACTTCACCCTATATCATGTGAGTTAAAGATTTCAAATCTCAGGAAAGTCCAAAGCAGGAGTGTCAATTGATCGTTAAAAATACCGAATCCATCTTTAAGTTTCTTTCAACAAAATCGTAGATTTTTATATAGATTTATAGTCGTACCGAATAATAGGATTGCTTTTAAATTTTATAAAAATAAATCAAAAAAATACCGAACTGTACATTTTTATATGAAACATATATTTTATATATTTAATTTTTTTGTACCAGTGAAAATCAGCTACTACAATCCGCTTTGAACTGCCACTACTAGAAATTAGGTCTATGGCAACCCTTCCAAAACCGTGGCAATACATACACTAGCCGTCCCTATAGGGCTATTGGAACGGATTTGGAAGCATTCCGCGATTCAGTGTTACAATAGGTCTATGAGAACAGTTATTTGTAACGGTTTCCAAACCGTCTCCATATAGGAGGTATTGTAACGGTTATGGTACTGTTACCATTATTCTAGTTATGGGAACGGTTATATTTTCTATTGGGACGGTTATAAACCGTTGTGGTATAATAATTCCGGTGATTTTTATGTCTATTGCAACGGTTTTGATGATATATTGCAACAGTTTTTGTGATATTGGAACAATTATCAATAGCATATTGCAACGGATATTGTTACATATTGCAACGGTTATTATGGGATGCTATTATTTTTTGTATTGGTCTACTGGAACGGTTCTATGCTCTATTGCAACAATTCACAATTGAATTTCTGATATTTATGGAAGCAAAATGAGGAATATTTTCCTATGCAATGAAATTTTTAACTCATAACTTATATAAACCACAAAATAAAATTAAAATATTCAACTAGCATTACTCATTCAAAAACAAAATGTGAATACATTGTTATCAACAATTCAAAAGTCAAAATAGATGAGTTTGCATACAAAAGTTCTAAACTAAAATATCTTTAAACATGATGATAGAAAGTTTAACAACGATCAACAACACTCAAGTAAGGTCTTCGTCACTACTTTGTTCCGCAATCGATGCACCTACAAAAGACAACCAGAAATAATTCAATAAATTTTTTAAAAGATAATTGAATCACAAAGTAATTAAATGACCAATTTGATAACTCAAAAATTTTCAGACGCTCTAAATTCTTAAATGTTTCGGCAGAGTTTCCTTTGTAAATACGAGCATCCCAAAATTTTCAACCTGCTCAAAACATCATTATCCTTGTTGTGGTGCATATCAAATCAGAAAACATAAGAGATACATCTAACTAGGGAAGTAACAAAACTATATAGTACTTCTCTAATTAGAAAACAAAACTAGATAAGTAACAAGGTCAAAAATTGTCATTGTAGCTTGTAATTTTTTTGTTTTTCCTATTTTTAAAAGCAATGTTCACTATTCCGATACACACGAACCGCAAGTCTAGAAACATCTCCTCTATTCAATCATAATAACTTCGACATACTCTTTGAGTTCTCCATCTTCAAACTTTGAAGAATATGATTTCAGGTATTGTTAGGTCTCTTAATTTTTGCTCAAATCTTTTCTTTTTTTTTTTTAAAAAATCTCCTTACAATTTCCAACCATATTTTAGGTATTGTTGGTCTCTTCATTTTTGCTCAAATCTTCTTCTTTCTTTTAGTATGTTTTTTTTGGAGATCTCTTAACAATTTCCAATTTCATGGGTTAATTTCCTTGGGAGTTGTTATTCTATGGTGACATAACATTCTTTATTTTCTTAAGTAGTGATTGGCACTTTTCACTATACTGTTTTATGACATATTGTGATCGGTAAATTTAATTCACTATAGAAGAATATGAATTTAAAATGAATATTTATTTTTTGCTCAATTTTAATGTGCTAAAGTTTCATTAATCCTTTGTTAATGAAAAACAAATTTACAGTCTGTGAATTTATTTAATTAAATGGTCATTTAAGTTATGGAAATGATGTGGGTTATAACAAGAATTCTTTTGTATCAACACATTTATGTTATTATAAATCTCAAAGATGAGATTAGAACAATGAGATTACAGATTGAATTGCTGGTATCAAACAAAATCAACAAGTACTCTTTTAGCGCTCACGTTGAACTTGCAAGTGCTCAACTTGACGAGCACACATGAAGCAGTATAAGGTCCTCTATAATGCTAGAGTTATAAAAGATTGATTGGCATAACTTTTGTAGTCATAATGTACAATTGTATTGTCGGGCATTAGATTGTTACACAATGTATAGTAATTGACATGTGGTTGTTTCCTTTTGTTTATTTAAGTTGATAGATGTAGCAGTGCTAGACATATATTTGTTTTTTCCCATCTTTTTTGCTGCAGCTTTTACCAAAGAGCTAAAATACCTAACCTGTTAGAAATATAGAAGCTTTTGCTTTTGAGAAGTTGCAAAGAAATCTAGAATGAGACCATCAACTCTGAACATTTTCCCAACTCAGGCTATGCATGTCAAAAGTTGATATTGGCTTAAACTTGCTACTCTCGGAAAGGGTTATGATTTTGCCAAATAGCTGCATCATGGTTTATCTTTCTTTTTTTGGTGCTAATTGTTATACATTTTTTATCGCATTTGTCTCTTATATTTATTATATAGAGTTGATATCCTATGTTAATTCGACACTTAACCGAAATATAGCTTCTTTGTTGTTTGGTTATCTTTGATATGATATTTATGTGTTCGGTAATACGATATAAGGAAGGAAATGAGATAATATGACCACCAGTAATGTGTTCAATTACTGGAGATATAAAAAGCAAATGGTTCTATGCAAATCAATATTTGAGTTATATGCCTACTTGAAAGTAGTTTTAATTGCGCAAACTTATGCGAAGCAAGGACTTACATCTCTTCTGCAGCTCTTTAGGAAACCAAAGACGATTCTTCAGATAGTACCATGATACTGATCTTCAGATCTACTGATTGGCGGATTATGATTTTCTATATTGGGTAGATGAATATTGGATTAGCTTCACCAACTATTAGTGGTTCAAAGAGATTATCTTACCCATCGATGGAAAATGATGTTCGCTCGCTTCTGATCACCCTAATCTGGCAAGGTATTTTCAATTCACAATTTCTTTTTTGTTTTTCTACTTTCAAGATACTAAAGTACTTCCTCTTTTTTTTTAAGTTTCTTCTTAAGTTCTTATTTCTTTCAGCGTGGTGGCATCTAGAAGAAAATATGAAAGGTAGAACTTCATCTTCGGAGCAATATTCGCCAAAAACACTAGATACAAAAGTGAGAAGTTTATTTTTGTTAATCGATGGAGATTTTTCCACATGATTGCCTTCATTGGCGTCACTTTGATCTTCACATTTGATTTGTCCATCAATTTGAGATCAATAAAATATTCAAAGAAGTCACAACTTGAGAGACACTCTGAAACTGTCATAGATGAAACAATAATTGCAAGCAATAAGAAACAACATGGACATTACAAGGCAATTTCTGGTTGACTCTATCAAGTTAACCTGAAGTATTATAAAAACTTATTCATGAGTAATTTCATAGCGAAAAGGTTCATTACTTGATATGTATTAAATGCTAAATAGAGTGATCCCTACTTGCTGCTCCCAATTAAGTATGACTTTTCTTGGTTGTTTGTCTTCAAATAAGAGTTCAACAATGGGGCGTTTTGATTATGTTATTGACTAATGTAGTATCTGGATATCATAGCGACAACATATTAAGATTATTTTGATAAATTATTGACTTCATTTTAAGATTCTTGAAGCTCAAAGCAAAAAGAACTCATCACTTTATTGACTTACCAAATTAGAATGACTTTGACTTAGATTCTTATGATGAACTTGGAAACTTTTCTTCATGGTGCAAGATCTGTCATTGTAACCTCTTGAAAAGGTTTCTTCCACTTATGTAATTTTCGTACTTTCTGTATATTTATTTGGTTATTAATCATTTTCAATGGAAGTCACTTTATTTGATAATTTTTGGAACATATCAGTAGAACCACTAATATGCATTTCCACTTTCTCTTTTACAATAAGGGTTATGGTGCTTTTTAGATGAATTTTCTTTCAATACTTGCACCATATCTCTTCTTTGTGGGAATTAAAAGCTATTTCTGAATGCAGGATTAAATATTTAGCTTCTATCATTTGAAATTTTGCAGGATTTAACGTTACTATATTGTTGATACGCAGGACTTTGAATGAGTATGCATGTGATGGTACAAAATACTAAAGGAAATTAGCCTTTATGAAAACAAGATTTTCGGCTTCGATGGTAACCAATTCAAAGGGACAATTCCTCCCAAATTTGGCAATTGTCCACCCATTATGAAAATGTTAAGTGCATTTCAAGTGTCTCTTATTGTTAGTAGTATCATTATATGTTAATGCCCCTTTATTGTTTCAGCTAAATATGATTTGTCATTGTTCATTGGTTCAGTTGTGTTCAACCGGGTATACAATCATGAAATTGAAAGTCCTGAATCTGGATTGATTCCCTAAGTTTAAGCATATGTAACATAGCTTGGTGGTTGACTTCTACGATTGAGAAGTAAAATTCTTCATTCTTTATTTTTCCAAGCACTAGACTTCTTCAAATTTTGCGCAGTTTCTATGATTGTGCAGCAAAATATTTCATTTTTTGTTGTTTCCGTAAGCAGTGCACTTCTTCAGTGCACTTCTTCAGTTTTACACCTGAAAGTTTGTGACGTTTGATCTCCACTGCATGCATTAGACTTTGTGAGTTTTGTATCTTCATGTTTGAGGCTTTAATACACAGTACCTTGTAAATAAATGATGTTTAAAACGCTTGAAGTCATTTTACAGTCCAAGTTCTAAGGTTCATGCTTAGTAGATAGCAATGTCTAATCAATAATATGCATTTACATAATCATCAATAGTCTGAATGATATGAAATAATACTTAAACCAAATCAAAGATTGATAAAAAAAACTCTGCTGCCTAAAATTATGAAATGTTGGGCCCGTGCAAAAGTGCGGGCTATAGCTATCTAGTAGCAAGACAAAGGGCAAGACAACCCTCTGACATAGAGGCAATAATACAACCACCGACTATCTCGTTTCATTGTTTAACTCCAAGTTTCCTTAAGTCTCAATATTCATACACATGGAGGCATAATGCTCTTAGTACAATTCTCTGGTGTCTGATACTTTCAGTATAGTTCTCTGGTGTCTCAAAAAGGGTAATGACAAGAGACTTCATCACACAATTATGTCTCTACACAAGAACTTGGCTAAATAAGCAACGCCACACAGAAATCCACCAAAGTCACTTAGGATCTACAAAATCACTCAACAAAGTACCATAATCAAACATATCAAGACACAATCTTCCACATCGCTTGTTTGCTAAAAGTGATAACAGTAAACTAAAATTGATAATTCATTTCTACCTAGTTTAAACTGTGGCCTTGCTGATGGAAAATAAACCTGAATGAACATAAAAGATTCCTCTTAAAACTTACGTTGTATTCCTCCATCTAGAGTCAGCTATAAAAGGAGGAAGTTATACCCATTGTAACACACAATAGTCACTGGAATATAACCCTTTTTACTGTCTATTCTGATTTTTGAAAGCCTACTACATTTCTTCGGTCTCTTTATCAGTAACCCGATTTCTCTATTATTCTCTAGCTTTAATCAAAGTTCAATATTTTGGTTAAACATTGGCATATGTTATTTTGGCACAATTTTTTTGGTTCTTAAAAAGAAACAGTTCAAGAAGATTCAATTGGCCGAAATGTATCTAGATTCGCAAATTCGTCGATATCAAGTTCGTAAAAAAAACCAAATTCTTGTTGTCTATTATTTATGATAAAAAATGAAATTCTGCACTTTGCCCTTAAGCCCACTATATATATAACTAACTTAGGTCTTATTTCATGAACACAAAAGTTGTTTTACATATAGAGAGAAAAACATGTGAAAGTAGTAGTTATTTTTGTACCAGTGAAAATCAGCTACTACAATCCGCTTTAAACTGTGTTTCTTGATTCATTAACTTTTTCATCGTCGTATTCAAATAGTTTTTCACTTACTTAATGTGTAGGTAGTAATATTACGTCAAAAAATCACCCACAAATCCAAAATTGTAGATCCGTCAATAGGAGACGATAGAGTAATATTTTGACAAAAAGGAAGAGGATTCATTCCATCACTCCGGGATCCATTGAATTCATGACTAATTTTACACTAGTAATTGAAAAATAACCATAATTTTAAAAGTATTTAAAATTTAATCATTTTTTCATGTAAAAATAAAATCTGAGCAAAAAACTCTTAAAATCCGAAAAAATTTCATCATAATATATTAGAGTTTAAATTTTTTACATATGAGATTCCAGAATAATGTTGGAATTTCATAATGTGTTGGAGTTTCAACATAATATGCATGAAGATTATACACAAGAGCTCCAAAATGCTAGAACTTTCAATGTGCTAGAGTTCCAACATAATATAATGGAAGTTTATATACAAGAGTTTCATAATCCAATGTTGGAACTCTATATTTCAACAAAGTAGTACTCCCTCCGTTTTAATTTAGATGACACACTTTCTTTATTAATCCGTTCTAAAAAGAATGACACATTTCTATGATTGAAAATAGTTCAACTTTAAACTTTTCATTTTATCAATTACCCATAATGATAAGCTTTTATAACTACAAAAATGTCATAACCCTACAAAGTTTTTACCCCTTAAGCTTTTAAGAAGTTTCAAAAGTCTCCATCTTTTCTCTTAAATTTCGTGCCGAGTCAAACTATCTCATCTACATTGAAACAGAGGGAGTAACTATTTTTCAATGACTTAGTAAATACTGACTATTTTTTAATTACAAATCTGAAAATTAACTAGCCGGTGCTATTTTTACCTTTGTTGAGCACCTCATCCAGGCCCAGCTATGCAGTAGAAAGTCCAGGATGTACTATCCAGCCCAAGTGTAGTTAGCTCATTTTAATTCTGGAAATTTTACCACCTATAGAATAGGTTAGTACCCTATTTATAACATATAAATACCATTTTAAAATTTTACATTATATAAATACCTTTTTGTTTATAGCAAAAAATTTAAATTTGATATCATCCTATAATTAAGCCTTAATATATGCTACAAAATATTTTTCTCTCTCATTATTTTATTTTTCTCTCACCCAATTATTGTATATCTCCCTCTCATCATCTTTTCAGTTTCTTCTTCAATACAATTTTCCATCTTCTCCCACAAACACTCTTTTCATACACCTTCTAACCCTTCTCCGCCATTAACAGAACAAATTTCTGCCATTTTCAGATGTATAATGCTGTATTCAGATGTATGGTTCTTTGATTTCATTTGTATTTGGCTACAATGAATTGAATTGAAGTGTATTAGTAACCTATACTCAACTCTATTCATAACTTGTATTCAACTTCATTAATGAGCTGTATTCATCAAATATCAGTTTAATTCAACTTTTTCAATCAGATGAACTAATTTGTATTCAAATATATTATAGTGTATTTGTTTATTTTTTGTATGCATTTGTAAGTCAACTTTTTTTTGAATAGGTTTACATAAGTATTTCCAATCACTTTTAAATATTTTAATTACATGTATTTAGGTGTATAAAATTTGTGTCAATCGATAGAAGGAAAAGCAAATCGCACAGTATGAAATCCTCTTCCTTTGTTTTTTCTCCTTCACGTTTCTGCGATTCTAATTTAGAGAAGAATACATATTGATATTGTATCTTCAAGTTTGTTAACTAAAATTAGGGAAATCAAAATTGATTTGATTTCCTTCCATTTTTAACTTCTTCAACGTCCCATATATATTGCGCAGATACGTTACATAATTTGCGCTAAATACAGTTGAATACATGTAAATACATATCCAGTTTAACTGAAATTTCTATTTGTGTGCCGTTATTTTCTGTTGTATTCTTAAATAAAATACATTAAATACATTATATACATTGTAGAAAACAATAAAAGATATCCATATAACGTAATATATGAAAGAGTTTCTATTTATTGCTAATTAGGACTAAAAGATGATGTTTTGTGTTTTACTATTTTGGTTTTCCTAATTCTCTTTCTTTTTTCAAATCCATGGTTTCGCAAAATGAAATTCACTAGGATAATCTTTTACCACCTCTATATCTTCTCTTAAGATCTTGCAGCGCTACTAAACCACTAAAATCAAACAATTTTATCAATTTCCAATTCTGCATCTGTCACGGTCGCATTTTCAGTTTCTCAAACTTGACTTTTTGCTCAATTCTTAACAAATCTTTCTATCATTAACTAACTGTTTATTTCCAACCGTACTGCCACATTCAATGTTTGACTTTCATAGTCTAGTGTTTGTTTTTCTTTTCTCGATCTTTTGCCGAGGGTCGATTGGAAACAGTCTTTCTGCCCTGTCGAATAGGGGTAAGGTCTGCGTACATATTACCCTCCCAAAACCCCATTATGTGGGACTATACTGGGTAGCTGTTGTTGTTGTTGTAGTCTAGTGTTTGTTCCGCTGCTGTCACCGGGATTTTGTTTTTGCTTCTCCACTTGACGCACTATATTTAGAGAATGTGTAAACTACTTAGATAAAATAGGTAAATACAAAAAGAATTTTATACCTTCTTATCCTATTATGTCCATCAAATACATATTTCAATTAAAACATTGGGAAAAAAAATTCAACTAAACACAATTTAATCATGGTACAGATGTTTTTATATTCGTTTTATATATAATGCTAAGTTGTTACAATTGACGAAGTTAAGAGAAATTAAGATTAGAGATCGTTCAATTAATTTTAAAAGACAAAAAAGAAGACCTACTGGAGGAGGGTTTTTTTAGGTGAGTCAGGGACAACGAAATAGAACGCAAAAGCTAGCTAGTTATCAAATCTTTCATCTGCTGGCAGGTAGTAACTCCACCTTTGAATTACCATTGGTCGTAAGGCGTATAGAATCCTACGTAATTTTTTCGACTCCAATATTCATAATGTTTGTGATCTATAGTTGAGACTGTAGCCATTAACGTAATGGTTAGCCAGCAGATCTCTAGCAGCTTGTTTGGACGGTTAAGGGCATCAAGAATGAAAAACAGCATAACTAAGGACCAGTTCCATGTATCGAAGTTATTACATGTCCTTAGTTGTGTTGTACCATTGTTAAAGCATTCTACTCTAATTCCTACTTTGCTTAGTTAGAAGCATTGTATAGGAAATCTTTGTAAATCATAAATCCTTGTGTTTGTATCATAGCTAGAGTTAGTCGAGTTGTAAAGTCTTTGTAATAGAGTTATTACAAAGTCGCTTGTAATAGAGTGTTACAAGTTATTGAGGGATTAAGAGGTTAATTTCTAGGTTTAAAGTCTTTGTAATAGAGTTATTACAAAGTAGCTTGTAATATAATGTTACAAGTTAGTGAAAGATTAAGAGGTTAATTCCTAGGTTACAATAGGTTGTAAACTAAAGTTGCTCGGTAGTGAAGTTGAAATCCTACATGTGCAATGAAACTACCAAACTTGATTGCTTATAAGATATGGCAAACCTTTGTTATTCTTCCTATGATCCAAAACCCTGAATCTAGTTCCTTAAGTTATTCGTCTATATAAATAGGGAATATCCATTTTCTGAATACCAATTAAAGAGAGGGCATCAGATTCATGGCTTATAGCATTCTGGTCAGAGTAACAAAAGTTGGAAGTGTGAAGTTTGCACCTAGGATTATATTGCACAAAGTACTTTTGTCCCTTCTTTCAAATACAATCTCATTTCTATTCATTTGCTAACCTTAAATCTCCGAGGAATTGCATTCTTCATTGATTGTATTTATATGTTGCAGGCCCGCTCATTGAAAAAGCCTCTGGAGATTGGTAGAGTTAAGGATAGACTTTACCTCTTGTGCTCCCAATGCTTCAAACAAAAGCATGCAAGTTCTTCCTCTATCACAGTCAAGTCTGTTCCTTGTTTGTCTTTTCACCCATATGATGTCCAAGATTCTTGCCTTCCATCTTCATATGGTTCCTTTTTTAATAAAACAGCATCCGCTAGTAGTGATACTGTTGCAAATGTTTCCTCATCTGTAAATAAGATCAGAAATTGTGTTTCTTTGAATTCCTATGCATCTCATGAGAATGATATTCTATGGCACAATAGACTTGGCATGTGCCTTTTGTAAAAATGAAGGGAATAGCATCTATACCTGTCACTTTTTTCTTCTAAACAACCTTTTGTATGCTCAATTTGTCCTATGGCTAGACAAAATAGATTGCCCTTTCCTCAAAGAACCAGCACTTCTAGTAACATTTTTGAATTGTTATGTGTTGACCTTTTGGGGCCTTAGCATGCTACCACCCATGATAACTACAAGTATTTCATCACTACGGTTGATGATTTTAGCAGAACTACATGGACACATCTCTTAGCTTTCAAGAGCAATGCAATTCAAGTTGTCATTAAAGCCTTTGTTTCCATGATAGAAAACCAGTTCAAAAATACCATAAGAACAGACAATGGTCTAGAATTCATCAACACAGAAAGTAACAACTTCTTTCAATCAAAAGAGATCATTTACCAAAAGTCCTGTCCATACATACCACAACAAAACAGTGTGATAGAGAGAGAACACAAGTATTTGCTTGAGACAACTAGGGAACTCTTATTGCAGTCAAAACTGCCTTTGAAATACTAGGGAGAGTGTGTGCTAATAGCAACCTACATCATAAACAGATTACCCACTATATGCCTTAAAAACAAAATGTCCTTTTGAACTCTTATACAAGAACAAATCACTATATTCCCAAATGAGAAGCTTTGGATGCATATGTTACCCAACAGTACCTAAAGTACATAGGGATAACTTTGGACCTAGAGCTACCCCACATATTTTTATAGGTTATCCTTTTGGAACCAAATAGTACGAAGTCATGAGTCTTGCAACCAAAAAGATTCAAATCTCAAGAGATGTATCTTTTCATGAAAATATTTTTCCCTTTGCAATTGTTTTAGATGTCTCTTCTTTTCCCTATATGCTAAAATGTGTCCCCTTTGGTGATTTTATAGATAATGTCGATGACAATGTTCAAACCAATATAGAAAATAATCCAGATGGTGCAAGTCACATGGACAATGAACTGTCACCTATTAGTAATAATGAAATGTCACCTACTAGTATCACATCCGCATCACCCCGACAACAATCAAAGTTTTTGTAATCTTTCAATCCCAAAATCATCTCCAACAAGTTCTAATGAACAACTACCACCAATTTTGAGTGATCATTCTGATCAAACAAATAATCAGAATAGTTCCAATATTAAAAGAACCCAAAGAGAAATAAAACACCTGCATACCTGAATGACTACATTCATAACGTACCTAAATTGCATTCCAATAGTTTATACCATCTCGAAATGCATTATTGTCAAACCAACATTCTGTTTTCCCTAAGGTTCTAATCAATTATAGTCACTCTTTGATGTAGAGTGCCTGTCAAGATAATGAACTTTCTTCATATGAAGAGGTAGCTATTAATCCTGCTTGGCAGGTGGTTATGACACAAGAGTTTGAGGCATTACATGCCAATAACATATGGGATTTGGTCCCACTACTAGCAGAAAAGAAAGCGCTAGGTTGTAGGTGGGTATATAAAGTAAAGCATAAAGCTAAGGGAAGTATTAAAAGGTTTAAGGCTCGCTTGGTGGTGAAAGAATACACACAATAAGTAGGAATAGACTACACAAAAATCTTTTTACCAGTGGTAAAAATGACCACTATGAGGGGACTCATAGCAGTAGCAGTCAAAAGAGCGTGGGACATGTTTCAACTAGATATAAGCAATGCTTTTCTTCATGAAGTTTTGAATGAAGAAGTGTTTATGGAGGTCCCTCCTGGGCTAATGGTACCTGAACCAGAACTAGTGTGTAGGCTAAACAAGTGTCTATATGACTTGAAACAAGCCAGTAGACAATGATATGCAAAATTAACATAAGCACTATGCTCTAGTGGTTATGAGCATTCCATGCATAATTATTCATTGTTCTACAAGAAGATGTGACATCCTTAGTATATGTAATAGTGTATGTTGATGATGTGATACTCGCAGAAATAGATCTTGAAGAAACAAAACTTTTTAAAGTTCTTACATGATAGATACAAAATTAAAGATCGAGAGAGACTACAGTATTTCCTTGGATTTGAAATTCTTTATAAGGATGATGGGGTCATCATCTTTGAAAAATTTGTTATTGATCTTTTAAAAGAGTATAATTGTCTCAGCGGATGAATACAAGTGACTTTTCAGTTTTTCTAACTTTACTTTTTGCTCAATTTCTTACCAATCTTTCTATCACTAACTAACTGTTTATTTTCGACCATACTGCCACATTCAATGTTTGACTTTCATAGTTTAGTATATTTACATTGTCTAGTGTTTGTTCCGCTGCGAGTTTTTTTTTCCTTCTCCACTTAACGCAATATTTTTAGTGGGCGTTTGGACATAACAATTGTAAAATTTTTAAATAGGGAGAAATTTTTTTCAAGTGAAAATAATATTTAAAATTTGAATTTGTGTTTGAATATAAATATAATTTTAGATTGTTTTGAAGTTTTGTGAGTGATGTGAATGTTAGAAGCTTCCTCCAATTTGCTTATTGATGTAAGCAATGACATCAATAAATGGTAGGTGAGATGAGAATATTGCAAATTGATCCTTCTTGATAGGTGAGATTTGCACTTTTGGTCCCTATCTCAAAACTATAAATACCCCTTCATCTCATTGTTTTAAACACACCAAAAACATTCAATAACTCAAGTATAAGAGTTAGAGAGAAAGAGAGAGTTTGTTTTTCTTTAGGAAGTTTTTCTAAAGGGGAGTGACAAAATAGTGAGTAAAATACTAGTCGGGTATTTTCGGGAAACACTTTTGTGTGCGCCACTATTTTGGGTAGAGCTCGGAAATTGTTGTACCTCCAAACTATTGGAGAAGTCTCTCTTTGTAAGCCTACTAAAAGTTTTAGTGGAAGTTGGTGCCGGGTTTGTGGACGTAGCCTAAACGTTTTAGGTGAACCACGTTAAATTCTTTGTGTCACTTATTTTTTGTTGATCATTTATTTTTCCCGCTGTGAAGAAGTGTTTAGTGCCACCGGGTCCTAACAAGTGGTATCAGAGCTTTGGTTAGAATACTATCTTTGGTTAGAATACTATTCATACGTACGGGTACTATTCATCCATACGGACACTATTCATACCTACGGATACTATTCACCGTCGGGAATATGGAGGCAAGGACAAGCAAGATGGTCAACCTGAACGGCACAAATTACCACTTATGGAGAAACAAGATGAAGGATCTCCTGTTCGTGACGAAGATGCACTTGCCGGTGTTCAGTGCTCAGAAACCTGAAGACAAGTCAGACGAGGACTGGGAATTTGAGCACAACCAAGTGTGCGGCTACATACGGCAATTTGTTGAAGACAATGTGTACAACCATATTTCTGGTGTGACACGTGCAAGGTCGTTATGGAACAAGCTCGAGGAGTTGTATGCCTCTAAAACAGGTAACAACAAATTATTTTACTTGACAAAATTAATGCAAGTAAAATATGTAGAAGGAACAACTGTGGCAGATCACCTTAATGAAATACAAGGGATTGTCGACCAGTTGTCGGGAATGGGCATAAAGTTCGATGACGAGGTACTTGCTCTTATGGTGCTAGCAACACTCCCAGAGTCATGGGAAACCTTGAAGGTTTCAATTACCAATTCTGCACCCAACGGTGTGGTAAACATGGAGACAGTCAAGAGTGGCATTCTAAATGAAGAAATAAGATGCCGATCACAAGGATCATCTTCTTCATCAGAGGTGTTGGCTGTTACGACCAGGGGGAGAAGTTAAAACAAGGGCAAGAGTAACAGAGATAAGAGCAGAGGTAGATCCAATAAATTTGCACATGTTGAGTGCCATTACTGCAAAAAGAAGGGCCATATCAAAAGATTTTGCCGACAGTTCCAAAATGACCAAAAGAAGAACAAAGGCAAAAAGGAGAAACCCGAAGAAAGCAGTGATGATGAAGCGAACTCCTTTGGTGAGTTTAACATTGTCTACGATGACGACATTATCAATCTGACAACCCAAGAGACGACATGGGTGATTGATAGTGGAGCTACCATTCATGCAATGCCACGGAGAGAACTCTTCTCATCTTACACACTTGGAGACTTCGGTCGTGTAAAGATGGGAAATGCCAATTTCTCAACAGTTGTAGGCAAAGGAGATGTTTGCCTAGAGACCATGAATGGGATGAAGCTACTTTTAAGAGATGTCGGGCATGTTCCAGATATGCGCCTGAATCTGATCTCCGTAGGCAAGCTTGATGAGGAAGGTTACTGCAATACCTTTCATAATGGTCAATGGAAGCTCACGAAAGGCTCATTGGTGGTGGCGCGGGGCACGAAGCAGTCAAAGTTATACGTGACCCAGGCGAGCATCTCCCAACAAGTTATAAATGTTGCGGAGAATGATAGCAATATGAAGTTGTGGCATAGACGTCTTGGCCACATGAGTGAAAAGTCAATGGCGCGTTTGGTGAAGAAGAACGCCTTACCAGGGTCTAAACCAGATCCAGTTGAAGAAGTGTGCTGACTGTTTGGCTGGGAAACAAAACAGAGTTTCATTCAAAAGATTCCCTCCTTCCAGAAAGCAAGACGTGTTGGATCTGGTACACTCAGATGTATGCGGGCCTTTCAAGAAGTCCCTCGGTGGTGCCCGATATTTCGTGACCTTTATTGATGATCATTCACGAAAGACATGGGTATACACGCTGAAGACCAAGGATCGAGTGTTTCAAGTTTTCAAACAATTTCTGACCTTGGTGGAAAGAGAGACTGGTAAGAAGTTGAAGTGCATCCGGACAGACAATGGCGGTGAATACCAGGGTCAATTTGATGCTTATTGTAAAGAGCATGGTATTCGACATCAGTTCACACCTCCTAAAACTCCACAGTTGAATGGCTTGGCTGAGAGGATGAACAGAACTTTGATCGAGAGAACCGGATGTTTACTCTCTCATTCAAAGTTACCAAAGGCTTTCTGGGGTGAAGCTCTAGTTACAGCAGCCTATGTGCTAAACCATTCACCCTGTGTCCCTCTTCAGTACGAGGCTCCGGAAAAGATTTGGTCGGGAAGAGATATATCTTATGATAAATTGCGGGTATTTGGCTGCAAAGCCTATGTCCATGTTCCGAAGGATGAAAGGAGCAAACTTGATGTCAAGACAAGGGAGTGTGTATTCATCGGCTATGGTCAAGACATGCTTGGCTATAAGTTCTATGATCCGGTGCAGAAGAAGCTCGTCAGGAGTCGAGATGTTGTGTTCGTTGAGGACCAAACAATTGAAGACATTGACAAAGTAGAGAAGTCCACTGATGATTCTGCTGAGTTTGAGTTGCCTCCAATAATGGTGCCGAGACAAGTTGGAGACGATGTTCAGGATAATCAACCTGAAGCCCCTGATCTTCCAAATGAAGATGAACCAGCAGATGCTGAAGGTAACGAGGATAATGGTGATGATGATGCAGACGAGGAAGATCAACCTCAACCACCAATCCTCAATAACCCTCCTTATCATACAAGATCTGGAAGAGTTGTGCAACAGTCTACCAGATATTCTCCACATGAGTATGTGTGACTCACTGACGGGGGAGAACCCGACAGTTTTGAAGAAGCTGTTGATGATGAACATAAGGAGAAATGGATAGAAGCCATGCAAGACGAGATGAAATCCTTGCATGAGAACAAGACGTTTGAGTTGGTGAAGTTGCCGAAAGGCAAGAGAGCTTTGAAGAATAAATGGGTGTTCAAGATCAAGCATGATGAAAATAGTTCCTGTCCGAGATTCAAAGCAAGATTGGTCGTCAAAGGTTTCAATCAAAGGAAAGGTATAGACTTTGATGAAATATTCTCACCAGTTGTGAAAATGACCTCAATACGCACGGTGCTGGGATTAGTAGCAAGCCTCAACCTGGAGGTTGAGCAGATGGATGTAAAAACCGCCTTCCTACACGGTGATTTGGAAGAGGAGATATACATGGAGCAACCAGACGGTTTCCAGCAAAAGGGGAAAGAGGACTGCGTTTGTAGATTGAGGAAAAGCCTCTATGGCTTAAAACAGGAACCAAGGCAGTGGTACAAGAAGTTCGAGTCGGTGATGGGGCAACACGGCTACAAGAAGACAACTTCAGACCATTGTGTGTTCGTTCAGAAGTTTTCTGACGATGATTTTATCATCCTATTGCACTATGTGGATGATATGTTGATTGTTGGCCGGAATGTTTCCAGAATTAATAGCTTGAAAGAGCAGCTAAGCAAGTTCTTCGCCATGAAAGACTTGGGGCCAACAAAACAGATCCTTGGGATGAGGATTATGCGAGACCGAGAAGCCAAGAAGTTATGGTTGTCTCAGGAGAGGTACATCGAGAAGGTACTTCAACGGTTCAACATGGAGAAAACTAAAGCAGTTAGCTGTCCTCTTGCTAACCACTTTAGATTGAGCACCAAGCAAAGCCCGTCAACAGATGATGAGAGAAGAAAGATGGAGCGGATTCCATATGCTTCAGCAGTAGGAAGTTTGATGTATGCCATGGTTTGTACACAGCCAGATATCGCTCACGTTGTAGGAGTGGTAAGTAGATTTCTTTCTAATCCGGGAAAGGAACATTGGGATGCTGTTAAGTGGATTCTCAGGTATCTTCGAGGAACCTCCAAACTATGCTTGTGTTTTGGAGAAGACAACCTTGTGTTGGTTGGCTATACTGATGCAGATATGGCCGGAGATGTTGATTCTAGAAAATCAACTTCAGGATACTTGATTAACTTTTCAGGGGAGCTGTGTCATGGCAATCAAAGTTGCAAAAATGTGTTGCACTATCAACTACTGAAGCTGAATTCATTGCAGCAACGGAAGCTTGCAAAGAACTGCTGTGGATGAAGAAGTTCTTAACTGAACTTGGATTTTCGCAAGACGGTTACCGGCTATTTTGTGATAGTCAAAGTGCTATCCACCTTGCGAAGAATGCCTCATTCCATTCCAGATCCAAGCATATTGATGTTAGATATAATTGGATTAGGGATGTGTTAGAGAAGAAGATGTTGCGGCTTGAAAAGATCCATACAGATGAAAACGGATCAGACATGTTGACCAAAACTCTACCAAAGGGTAAATTTGAGTTCTGCAGAGAAGCTGCAGGGATAGGAAACTCTCCAAATAGTCGGAAGGGGGAGAATTGTTAGAAGCTTCATCCAATTTGCTTATTGATGTAAGCAATGACATCAATAAATGGTAGGTGAGATGGGAATATTGCAAATTGATCCTTCTTGATAGGTGAGATTTGCACTTTTGGTCCCTATCTCAAAACTATAAATACCCCCTTCATCTCATTGTTTTAAACACACCAAAAACATTCAATAACTCAAGTATAAGAGTTAGAGAGAAAGAGAGTTTGTTTTTCTTTAGGAAGTCTTTCTAAAGGGGGAGTGACAAAATAGTGAGTAAAATACTAGTCGGGTATTTTCGGGAAACACTTTTGTGTGCGCCACTATTTTGGGTAGAGCTCGGAAATTGTTGTACCTCCAAACTATTGGAGAAGTCTCTCTTTGTAAGCCTACTAAAAGTTTTAGTGGAAGTTGGTGTCGGGTTTGTGGACGTAGCCTAAACGTTTTAGGTGAACCACGTTAAATTCTTTGTGTCACTTATTTTTTGTTGATCATTTATTTTTCCCGCTGTGAAGAAGTGTTTAGTGCCACCGGGTCCTAACAGTGAATGAAAAATTATACACCATATTTACCATACATAACTACACTTCAACATGATCATAACTCGCATAGTTACTCTTTGTATTTTGTAGCAAAATCCCAACGATAAATATAGTGTATATAGTGTATGGAGCCACACCCAATGATACGGTAACTATATGTATCACTGTATTTCAGTGTAGAATATGCGGTGATACAATCTGGTAACAATTGAATAGCATATACAAATATTAATTAGATAAACTATAATTACGTGTAATAGTTAAGCTCTAAAATATGAGATTTTAACGTTGCAGGTCACTAATAAACAAGTATTTATATCTATGTCACCATTTTTTGATGATTTCAATAATAGCAGATTTTATAACAAATGTAGCATCTTCAAACAAATATTATATCTCTTTAATTGTACTCTCTCCCTCTAAAATAAGTAATTTTTTGGTTTTTTTTTTGTGGTCCAAAATAAGTAACTTTTTCAGATTTCAAGAATGAATTAATTATTTTTTTCCTACATTGTCCTTGAAGTAAATAGTGTTGGAATATGTGTTAGGAGTGTTTATGTAGAAAGTAAAGGTTAATATGGTCAATTCAATTACTGATTAATGCTAAAAGATGAATTTTTTAATCTATATAATAACATCCAAAAAATTCACTTATTTTGAACCAGAGGGAATACGTACTGCTACGTAACTCATAACTCATTTATCTCTCTTCCACAAAATTGGGATTGCATTTATTATCTTATTCCTCTTCTCAAAGTAAAAAAGAAAATCATCTATTTCCATTTCTATTCCTGTATTATTTTTCAACCTTTTTATATCCTTTATGTTTTCTCTTATTTGGGAGACGAGGAATTGAATCAAGCTACTTTAGTGATTTGAATCAAAAAGTTATCAAGTAATGACATACTTAAGGTTAATGTTGACATTTATCGTTATATTTTTTGTTATAGGTAAGATGACATTTGCATATTTATGGTATAGTTGTGGGATAAATATGTTAATGGCAAGTATATTTTTGTGAAAAATATTTGTTACACATAAAGTATATATTGAAGCTTATGTATGGTCTAAATTCTTTTATATCTAAAAACATACCATGCATAACTCATGAATCATGATAATATAATTATATAATTATTATTCCATGTATAACATTAGAAATTAAACTTATATCAAAACATAACTAAAAGCAAATTCCATTATAATACTAGCATAATACCATATACCATTATTTTACCAAAATTATACCATATATAATTTGCAAATACTTTACATAACACATTTGAACATAAAAATACTATTATTACACTAACATTATACAATATATAAAATCTCCATATCATTTTCAAAAACATATCTGAAGCGTCTAGAATATATTATTATATAGTAGCTATTAAACATTGTATATTTGCTATTAAAAAATACGAATCATATCAGCTATGCATGAAATATGTAGAATTATAAGTTTTTTTTAACTATTTAAGAAGGAAATAATCGCGTTTTATGTGTTTTAACTATACACAAACACTATATTTGATACAATGAAAAAGGAAGAAAGTTATGGTTGCTAATATTTAGGAAAAAAGTTATGAGAGCTAGTGTTGCGAAAAAGTAGGATAGAGTTGTTTGGGATGTCGCATAATGCAATTATGTAGCTGCCACAATTGTTAATTAAGTCAGACTTCTAAACTTTTGTAAATTTTGTTAAAATATTGCAGAATTATGTTTTTTCCTTTTAAAATATAGTGTTTTATAAATATTGATTTTTTTCTTCATATACTATATATGAGACAAGAGGGGTTGCTCTGATGGTAAGCAACCCCCACTTCCAACCGAGAGGTTGTGAGTTCGAGTCTACCCAAGAGCAAAGTGGGAAGTTCTTGGAGGGAAGGATGTCGGGGTCTATTTGGAAACAGCCTCTCTACCCCAGGGTAGGGGTAAGGTCTGCGTACACACTACCCTCCCCAGACCCCACTAAGTGGGATTATACTGGGTTGTTGTTGTTGTTGTTGTATACTATATATGAATATGTGCATAGTTTCTAATTTACCCGCTATATTTACAGTTTTTCTATAATTATTTATACCATTCATTAAATACTAATTATTAGTAGTTGAATCTACCTAATTATGTGCATCATAAATCGGGAACAGAATATTCTAATCGATTTCGCGACCTTCATATCAAATTTGAAACGCAAATCCTATATCTTCAATTTAAAAACCATTGACATCCAATAAAAAGTTTGAAGACTTTGAATTCAAATTTGAGTTTTTAAAATCATTAATTGTTTGGATTGGTTGTTGTTGAAAATAATCGGGCATATGATTTGGAGTTTATATCTCAATTTTGAGGGGTTTTGGTGAAGATTAAACTTGGTTTTGACTGAATTTCAGATTAAAACTCGAAAAAGAAAACATATTGCAGAAATTAAAGATAATTTGTTGCTTATTTGTATTATGATTGTAGATGCTTTATTTTCTATATTCACAAATAAAAATGGCTATAAACTTCTACAAATCTTCTGAAACTATATAATTATGTCAAAAATCTCAATTATGCTACAATTAAACTGGAAATTGGGATATTAAAATTCAATGTACCCAGTGTGTAGATATTTTATAGATAAATTATAGATTATTTGTATTCTGATTGTAGATGTATTGTTTTCTGTTTTCACAAATCCAAATGATTAAAACTTCTACAAAATCTTTTGCAAAAAACATAATTATGTCAAAAATACCAATTAAGCTACAAATGAATGGGAATTGGGATATTAAAATTTAATGTATCCAGTTTTTAGATATTTTGTAGATAAATTGTAGATTATTAATATTCTGATACTAAATACATTGTTTTCTGTTTTCACAAATCCAAAATGACTAAAAGTACTACAAAATCTTCTGCAAAAAATGCAATTATGTTAACTAAGCTACAATTGAATGAGAATTGAGATATTTAAATATAATGTTCCTAGTTTGTAGATAAATTATAGATTATTTGTATTCTGGTTGTAAATACTTTATTTTCTGTTTTCATAAAAAAACAAATGACTAAAACTTCTACGAATCATAAAATTATTGTGAATGCAAGACCAATTCTAACACTTGACCCAAATAAAATCCACCTCACAACAAACATACCTCAAAAGAACCTATTGCAAGTTTATGCATGATAATAATTTAATCACTAACTAACACTTGCATCAATGCTAGTCAACTAATTTTCGGCAGAACAATACTATGCGACAAGTATATTATTCATTTGTTAGTTGCAACTATCGAATTGATTGAGAACATTAATCAATCAAACGGTTCAGTGTTTGGAGGTTTGTAATGCGTACACAATGCATATTATATTCCCAAGGTAAATACACGTACGATTGAGGGGCCGAATGCTTTTTTGGTTTACATAACCGGTTCTCTTACGTGTTGTCAAAACATAGCCCAAATCTTCTGCAAAAAAATTAAATTGAATTTTAATGGTGGGTTAACGATGTTTCTGCGATTTTAGAAGAGGGAAAAGGGGTAAAAAGAATGCGTGTTTGAATAAAATGTGGGTGAGGGTGAGGGTTTGGGAGAGAGAAAAGCGAGAGGGGTGGGATATATGTTACCTTAAATTAAGTAGTGATATACGCTGCATTAATTGTACCCTTAAAATTCACTATGATATAGAATTTGTAATTTAATATACTAAATATAATTATATCAAATTTTAAATATTAAAGATAATAATATTTTTTATATGGTATAGAAACGTAAAAATTACTTTATTATAAAAATTATTCAGTAAGCAATAGGGCATGTGCTCTTTAGACGTAGAGTTAACAAAAGCACCTAAGGAGCCCAAGATATTTGCAACCTTGGGCCTTAACTAGAAGTAGCATGTGTTCTATTTTGCATGGTCCACACTCTTGCTTGTTACTACTACTACTACAGTCAAACAGTTCTAGATGGGCTACCAATGATTGTAGTTTAATTGTAGTATAAATATAGTAATTTTGTAGATACTCTTAAAAATAATACTCCCTCCGTTTCAATTTATGTGAACCCATTTGACTGGACACGGAGTTTAAGAAAATAGAGAAGACTTTTGATCTTGTGGTGTAAAATGAGGAACCTTTATTTTGTGTAGCTTATAAATCATTGCATAAAGGTAAATTGTTTCCAAATAAGGAAAGTGGTCATTCTTTTTGGCACGGACTAAAAAGGAAATAGGTTCACATAAATTGAAACGGAGGGAGTATAACTTTATAAAATACTTAAATTGATTTGTAGTTTATTTGTATAAATTTTAACTACAAGATATCTACAAACTGAAGACATTTAATTTTAATATTCATTCTCATTTCAATTGTAGCATAATTGGCATTTTCGACATAATTGTAGAAGACTTGTATAAGTTTTAGTCTTCCCAATCTACAATTTATCTACAAATTATCTATAATTTATCTACATTTCTACACTTTATCTACAACTTATCTATAATTTCTGGAAATATATCTTCTTCTTCTTCGACGAGTTTCAATATGAAATTATATCAAAACCAAGTCTAATCTTCACTAAAACCCCTTCAAAATTGAGATATAAACTCCTAAACATATTCCGAATTATTTACAACATCACCCTATCCAAACAAATAATGATTTTTGAAAACCCAAATTTGAATTCAAAGCTTTCAAACTTTTTAATGGCTACCAATGATGGAAAATATATAGAAGAACAGATTTTTTCAACTTTGAGATCTCTTTCCGTTTCAAATTTCGCATTTACCGTTGACAAAATCACACGCAGATTTGGTGCCTTCATTTTAGCGCGTTTTAATGGTAAAATCTACCTATTTTTGGATTGGTATATAATTTGTAGTAACAACACGGGTAAATAACAAATTATGAATATTTTTGGTAATAAGGTTTGATATATGACATAGATAGGTAAAAATCCCTAGAATTTTTCTTGAGATTTTTACCTACCTATACCAAATATCAAACCTTATTACCATAAATGCGCATAGTTTGGTAATTATCCGCCCAACCCACGTTTTACTTGTACCATTCGATTATTATGCATTAAAAGGGCAGAATATTCCCTAAAAAATGGGCTAAATTTAAGGAGAGAATCTTGGTGTTAATTGATTCTACATTCAATTCAATTTTTAAAAAGGGAAAGGAGATTTCTCATCTACGTATTTTTCTCTAGAACTACAATTCATATTCTCGAAAAAAAAAAGAACGAACAATTCAAATTTGCGAGTTTTAACAACTCAAAGTTGAAAAAATATGTTCTTCCTTATATTTTCCACCATTGATAGCCATTAAAAGGCTTGAAAGCTTTGAATTCAAATTTGGATTTTCAAAAATCATTATTTGTTTAGATTGAATGTTGTTGTAAATAATTCGAAATATGTTTAGGAGTTTATAGTTCAATTTTGAGGGGTTTTGGTGAAGATTAGACTTGGTTTTGACTGATTTCAGATTCAAAGAAGAAGAAGAAGAAGAAGAAGAAGAAGAAGAAGAAGAAGAAGAAGAAGAAGAAGAAGAAGAAGAAGAAGAAGAAGAAGAAGAAGAAGAAGAAAAAGAAGAAGAAGAAGACATATTTACAGAAATTGTAGATAAATTATAGTAGTTAAATTGTAGAATTGTAGGTATATTGTAGATAAATTGTAGATGAGTTGTAGATTGGGAAGACTAAAACTTCTACAAATCTTCTATAATTATGTCGAAAATATCAATTATGCTACAATTGAAATGAGAATTTGGATATTAAAATTCAATGTATCTATTTTGTAGATATCTTGTAGATAAGTTGTAGATTATTTGTATTATCATTGTAGATGCATTATTTTCTGTTTTCACAAATCCAAAACGACTAAAGCTTGTACAAAATCTTCTTCAAAATACAATCTACAATTTATCTACAATTTTTCTAATTTGACTACAAAATATCTACAAATTCTGGAGATACGTCTTCTTCTTCTTCTTCTTCTTCTTCTTCTTCTTCTTCTTCTTCTTCTTCTTCTTCTTCTTCTTCTTCTTCTTCTTCTTTGAGTTTCAATCGAATGTGTTAACCAGTAACCTTCAACCACTGCCCCCCCAAAAAAAGGTCAAAGATTTTCAAACTTTCTGCCATTATTATTTTCAGTGGAAATTCAAGCGGTTTGATCAAAGAATTTAATATTTTCTTGTGAATCTAAAAATATGATATTCTTCGACGGTAGTGGGCAGACGGGGATGATCAACGAGAGGAAGCATAGGAGCACCGGGAGTTAGTGAGGTAGTATATTACCTACCTTTCCTCATCGTCAAGAATGTTAAAGGCACCAAAAAATGAACAAATTTGCATGCCATCAAATAGTAGATCTATTTTTTCGTTGTTTATTCTTTGGTTGATTCATTAATGTTGGATATATCATTGCCACATGCTGCAAGACCAAGGTTCTACTTTCAAAATCTCATTGGCATCAACGAAGAAAAGGAAAGGCGTAAAAAAATATTATTCGTGCAACTTACTAAAAAAAAAAATAGTGGCTACATTAAACTACTCTTTTTTCCTTTGTTGCATTTTTCTTTGGGATATCTTTGTGTATGTTGTGAACAGTTGAGATGAAAGGAAAGAGAAAGCGTAAGATACAGTTCTATAATTATGCCTAATATAAATGAACCTTTAATTATATCACTAATTTGAATTATAGTATATAAATGGTAATTTGGTATGTTTAAATATAATAAACACAAACCTTAA
The DNA here is from genome assembly GCA_032618575.1 of Nicotiana noctiflora. Classification (NCBI taxonomy): domain Eukaryota; kingdom Viridiplantae; phylum Streptophyta; class Magnoliopsida; order Solanales; family Solanaceae; genus Nicotiana; species Nicotiana noctiflora. Next base: position 72,704 of record JASVEL010000364.1, on the reverse strand, counting down.
ACATTAAGGATAATAAAATTTGATATATGGTATAAGTAGGTAAAAATCTCATTTTTCTTTCCTAAGCCACCTTTTGTTGATGATTTCTTATCAAGCTTTCGGACATATTTTATTGACGTTGGAGAAAAAAACATCTGGAAGTGTGGTGTTTATTATTTAGACATGAATTTCATTTGAAAAAAAAAAAGTTAAAGTAAAAGCTATTATTTCACTGAAAATACTCATCTCAAAATTTTTGATATTTCACCAATAATAAGAATTTTGATATTTTTCATTTCGGGAAAAAAATAGTGAGATTTACAATTGGTAATTGAAAAATAGTCACAGTTTCATAAGTAATGGAAATTTAATCACTTTTTTATGTAAAGATAAAATCTGAATAGAAATATCCTTAGAAATTCAGAACTATTCCAGCATAATATGTTGGAGTTCGAATTTTTTACATATGAGCTTTTACCATAATGTGTTGGAGTTCCAACATAATATGCGGGAAGTATATATGGAGAAGCTCTATAATTCCGCATATTATACTGGAACTTCCCGTGTTTAAGCAAAATAATGGCTATTTTCAAATGACTTGGCAAACAGTGGCTATTTTCTGATTGCTAATCCGACAATTGGCTAGCCCATGCTATTTTTCCTTTTCATTTGTGGTCCATCTTTTAATTTTCATTATTCATTTACTTATGGGCCTGCCTTTATCCCTTTAGTTGGGAAACTATGAGCTATGTCCATTTATAAGTACTCATTACAAAAATTGGCCAATTGATAAAATATTACTAATATTAGCCAATTAGCTATTTGTTGGAAAAAATATCAAAATTTTGAGTGGGTGTGACAACTTAAGGAGCTTGAATCTCAGTTTTGGGATGATTTGGCAAAGTTTTGTGGTGGTTTGAATTGAAAATTCGAAGTAAAGCTGAACATGAAAAAAAATGGTATGTGAATCACACCGTGTATCGTTTGTGAATCACATATGTATCCTATTTGTATCAACTGTGTATCATATATATATATATATATATATATGTGTGTGTGTGTGTGTGTGTGAGATACATGTGTGATACATGTTTGATACATTTGTCGCAGAAGACTTTTTTGAACTCGATTTAATACATTTGTAGCAGAAGACTTTTTTAAACTCGATTTAATTACGAATTTTGAAACAAAACCAGTCCAAATCACCTCCAATCTTTCTCAAAGTTTGTATATTGACATATCTATATATTTTCAATGAATATCAACTATACCTATTGAAAAATTTCCTTTTTTGTTTAGATTTTTGGAATATTGTATAGATTTTTATATTTCATCACCTTATTTGCTACCCCGTCCATAAAATTTTCTTTCCGTCTTGTATCTAATGTTGTTAATCACGCTTAAAATATATAAGGTAATTTTTGTATGTGATTCTTTGAGAGAAAGAACCCTATTATTTGATTTTTTATTTTTTGTTGGCTAATTTTGGTAAGTCTACCATTAATGGCCAGGAGTTGGTAAGTTGAAATTTATTTAGGACATCTGTAGTTTCCCTATTTAGGTTGAAGTTTCACTATCGCTACTTGTTACGTCAAAACTGCATGGTACAACCAGTTTTCGCACCGGTCAATCAAAAAAGTTAGTATTTACCAAGTCAATAAAAAATAGCCACTATTTTGCTGCAATAGAGACCAGTTCCGTATAATATACGAGAGTTCGGTGCATTTGTGTATGAACTTCAGCATATTATGCTGGACCGGTATACTTTGCTGACTCCTGTATAATATACGAGAGACTGGAGCATCGATGCTCAAAACTCCAGTATATTATACTGGATATTTATACTTGCTGGAATTTCAGTATATTATGCGGGAGTTTGAGCATAATTATACTTGAACTCCCGTATATTATACGGGAGTTCTAGCATAGTTATCCTGAAACTCTTGTATAATATGCGGGAGTTCAAGCATACTTATGCTGGAACTCCCGTATAATATGTTGGCATATTTTCTGAATTTTAAATAGTGTTTTTGTTCAGCTTTATCTTTACATAAAAAATGACTAAATTTTTGTTACTTTTGAAACTGAGCTATTTTAGAACAATCAGTTATAAACATGCGCGGGTCTACGTGGTCCGTGCCGGGTGCTGAAGCACCCATTGACCCCGGCGTGAACTATGCACGGCTATATAAGAAAACAGAGGAAAGTAATATATTAAATTAGTAAGCACCCACTAACCAAAAAGGCCTATGGGTGCTTTGGTTCAAAGTTGAAGTTAGGGAGTGTATTTTGACGCCAGACGAGATTGTTCAATATTCTATACTATTTCTTTCAATCCTTTAGGTACCTTTTTGTCTTTTGTAACTATTTCTTTCCGCCACTTTATTTAGCTTTTCCTTACTTTTGAACTAAAATTTCCTTTTTAGCCCTTGTTTCCCTCATTTTCCTACCTCCTTTCACCTTTATGCTTTATTATATTAATTATATTTAGGAATAAGAAATACATTGTTTCCAAAAAACTTTGAAATTAATCTTTCTTGAGTTTTTGCTTTTTAGGAACCCAAAGAAGGAAAAAACGAAGAACAAAGTAGATGAAATAATCAGCAAACTCTCCGGTCATTCACAACAATCTCAAAATCAGAAAATTTAGGACTGGTTCGATTCTCAGCAACAACACTTTCAACTTGTTTCTTTTTCTTATATTCAAGGTTACTTACTTCCTTGTTCTTTTTTTTTTTGTTTGAGTTTTTTCGTTAACTTTTTTCACTGTCGTATTGAAATAGTTGTGTACTATGTAGTAACTTTATATAAAAAAAATTTGAGCACCCAGAAACGTGATATCCTGGATTCGTCACTGATTATAAATCTAACTATTTTTAAATATCTCCCGCTTGTTAACCATATGACGAAAAACAGTATTAGTATGTGAAAGGAGAATTATTGACCACGTAAAAGATCATGTGGAAGTCATAGATTAGAAGATTCAGTATTCCTATTCCTGCGGAAAGTAGATCGCATTCAGATGTGCAACTTATCAAGCTTCACACACAAATCAACACATGGCTACTTCTTTACGCCCCTATAGTCAAAAGGAGAATAATGTGAAAGCTCTTATCCCTGTTTCTAGTTTGCTTTCTGCTTTTCTTGAATATATCTACTAGATTTCTACTTATTACAATAACAAATATGTCTCAATTCAGATAAAGTGATAATCGGTATATAAATATCTATTTGTGGAATATTGTATAGATTCTTATATTTCATAACAATATTTATTGTAATGTAATATATAAATATTTTTTAAAGTTTTTCATCGTTTTATCTTGTAGGGTAATTTCACAAATGCCACATTTTTATACTGGTCTTTAAATTTGCCCTTCGCTTTTGAAAGCTGTAGAAAAATAATCTTTTTTTAATCAAGTTGACCAGACCAATATTTATGTTGACCAAAAGTTTACTTTGGGTTTAAAGCTTCCTAAAATCGTGAGAATAGCTTTCCGAGATTAATTTGGACACATAATTCATATTTTAAGCAGATTGAGGCCATTAGAGACCGTTTGAGCAAAGTTTGAGGATTCTAAGAGAAAGTATCAAATTTTTGTCATATTTGATGCAAGTGAGACTTTAAGTCTTACCTTGCTTGCTTTTCCTTAACAATATGATATGATATGTGTATGTAGGGGTGTCAATGATTCGTTTCGGACCGTTATTTTATAAAATTTGTACCATATTAATTTTTTGGTTATTTTATTATGTATAATCAAAATTAGACTTTTAAAAATCCTACCAATCATATCGGTTTCTCTTCAGTATCGGTACGGTATGGTTAATTTTTGGTATTTTTAAATGTCACTTAAAAGTCACCTGTAGTAGCAGAATACAACAACATACATACTTTTGTAGGACTTATCAAATCTTTCTAGATATTTTTACTATTTAAAGGGTGATGAATTAAAAAAACATGAAAGATGGCCAAAGTATAGATCTATCAACTATTCTGCAGCAGCGTAAAAGAAACTAAGAAAAGACAAAAAAAATATAAATCATACTAGTGGAAAGATAGTAAGTAAGTTGGTACTCAAGAATAAAGTCTATAGAAGATTAAATATTCGAAAAATATAAATTTAAATCATACGGAAAAAAAATATTCAATACATTGTAGGTTGCTACTCATAATCGCTAGAATACCTTGTGTCTTGCTAGTGAATATGCTGGAAATAATTTAGTTTCAACAATAGTATAATAGTTTGGGAATTAAGATTTTGAGTTTAATTACTTGTTGGCCTTGTAACCGTTTTCATAATTTCAAGGCCCAGAAAAATATTTAATTATTTCTTAAACTTAATGTATAAATATTTTTTTTCTTGTAAATTTATTCTGTACAGTTCGGTAATTTTTCGGTTAATTTTCATAAAATAAAAAACCTACCTATTTATAGGTATGGTTATAGATTTATATAAAAACATATGGTTTTATTAAAAGGACCTAAAAATTGGTTCGGTGCGGTACGATTTGGTCGGTTTAGTCAGTTTTTAAATATCCATTGATTACTCTACGTGTATGTCACGAACCAAATCCTAACCTATCATGATTGCGCCTATCGTGGTACTAGGAAGGCCGACATTTCCAAAATACTTCCAACATTTAACAGGAAATGATTAAGAAATTTTATATAACCAAAGTTTTCATAAAACAGGGTAAAAACCCAAAATACAAATGCGGAAAAACAACTCCCAAATCGGGATGTCACTGAGCTCATGAGCATCTATACTTCACGAGTCTAGAAAAGAAATTTCTACCGAAGTCTGGATCAAATACAAATAAAGAAAAAGATAAGGAAGGAGAAACAAGGACTGCAAACGCCAGACAGCTACCTCGTAATATCCAAAGATCAACTGTGCACGATATCAACGCCCATCGTATCCGGAACTACCTGAATCTGCACACGAAGTGCAGGGTGTGGCGTGAGTACAACCAACTCAGTAAGTAACAATAATAAATAAGGAACTGAAAGATAGTGACGAGCTACACAATTATAGTTCATTTTCACTAGTCTCAACAAGAAAGTAGACATGCTTTCAAATCCGGCAATTTAAGTCAAATCAGTTTATACATGCCAAGTTCAAGTAAAAATCGGATATAATATCTCCTAAAAGTTTCAAAACAGTGTCATATAGCAGCTATGTGCAACAACAATGGAAGAAAATATAGCCTCTCAGGGCAACAATCACAGAGTCAGCTCCTCACTTGACTCTCAGCCCTCAACACTTACTCTCAATATAGGTACCTACGTTCATCGGGAGTGTACAGACTCCGCAGGGGCTTCTTTATCCCAAGCGCTATATCGGTGCGGCATGTAGCCCTTCCCATAATATATATAGCCATAAGACTCGTTGCGGTGTGTAATCCGATCCATATATATACAGCCTTAAGGCTCGTTGCGGCATGCAACAACAATAATTATCAAGTAATTCAACAAGTACATGACATCTGCGGGTCCCAACAATGTCAGTACATAGCTTAAGCATGATTTTAACATGATTTGCAGTCAAATTTCTATTACACAGGAAGAGCATATAGCTAACAATAAGTTATTCAACTCTACTGTTCCACAGAATGGACCAAATCATAATTCCACAATGCACACCCATACACTCGTCACCTATAATGTGCGTCACCTCCAACATAAAACACTACTCTAATATAACTTTGCCTCTCAAGTCGGCCTTCAAATGTCTCAAATCTAGCTACAAACAGAACAATACAGTCAATACGAGCTAAAGGAATCAATTCCAAAAGAAAAATACGAAATTATAAGCCAAAATCCGAAATTGGCAAAAACCTGACATTAGGCCCACGTATTGAAATCCAACAAAAGATTAAAATTGTAAGACCATTCACTCACGAGTCTCGTCATACTAAATTCATCAAAATCCAGTATCAAATGGCCACCCAAAATTCCTAAACTCAAACCCCCAAATTACACCTCAAAAATACATCAACTAGGTGAGAAAATCAATGGGGAAACATAATTATTGAAAAATTCAACCACAAGTGACTTAACTCGAGAATCCTTTCAAAATCTCTCTAAAAAATTGCCTAATTTCGAGTTTACAAAGTAAAGAAATGATAAAATCCTCGGAACCAAACGTTTATATTCTACCCAGGCTTTTCGCACATGCGACCATTTTTCTGCTTCTACAGAACCGCTTCTGTGGTGAAATCTCCACTTTTGTGGAATCCACTTAACTGGTTGCCTCCGTTTTTGCGTGCCCTAGACCGCGTCTGCCAATTGCAGGTGCGGAATATCCCATCGCACTTGCGCACCAGCTCGCGTATGCGTCCATTAGCTCTCTTCTGCGACCACATAGGTGCTGAAAAATCTTTGCACCTACGACCTCTACTCACCTCTCCCCTGGCCGCTTCTGCGACTCTTATCCCGCTTCTGTGGGCTCGCACTTGTGGTGCCCACTCCGTAGGTGCGATTACGCCAGCAGTACCCAAAAACTTCATCTGCTTTTTGTTAACCACTCGTAATCAACTCAAGGCCCCCATAACCTCAACCAAACATACCAACATGTCTTAAAATACAATACGAACTTAGTCGAATCCTCAAACCACCTCAAACAACATCAAAAATATGAATTGCACATGGATTCAAGCCTAATGTACTTTTAAATTTCCAAATTCTAGACACGACGCCGAAACATATTAAATCACGTTCGATTGACCTCAATTTTGCACACAAGTCACAAATGACACCGCGAACCCACTCCAACTTTCGAAAATCAATTCCGGACCCGATATAAAAAAATCACTCTTGATCAAACTTCTCAAAATTTCAACTTTCGCCATTTCAAACATAATTCTACTATGGACTTCCAAATCACAATTCAGACATGCTCCTAAGTCAAAAATCATCAAACTAAGCTAACGAAACCATCAAAATTCAAATATGAGCTCGTTTACACATAAGTCAACATCCGGACAAATTTTCTAACTCAAACTTTTTAATTGTGAGACTAAGTGTCTCAATTCGGTTTGAAATATCTCCGGACCCGAGCCAACCAACCTGGTAAGTCATATAACAACTATAGAGTATAAAATGAGCAAATAATAGGGAAAAGGGGATATAACTCTTGAAACGATCGGTCGGGTTGTTATCTCCTCCCCCTCTTAAATAAATGTTTTTCCTCGAATGGGTCTAGAAACATAATTGGAGTCACAAATAGGTGTGGATATCTGCTCTGCATCTCCCGCTCGATCTCCCAAGTAGCCTCTTCAATGGGATGACCTCTCCACTGCACCTTCATTGAATGTATATCCTTTGACCTCAACTTTTGAACCTAACGATCCAAAATGGTAATCGGCCCCACATCATAAGTCAAATCACCATCCAACTGAATAGTACTAAAGTCCAAAACATGAGACAGATCGCCGACATACTTTTGGAGCATAGAAACATGAAATATTAGATGCAGACTCGGCAAACTAGCTGGCAAAGCAAGCTTGTAAGCCACCTCCCTAATCCTCTGAAGTACCTCAAAAGGCCCAATGAACCGAGGGATCAACTTGCCCTTCTTTCCGAATCTCATAACACTCTTCATGGGTGAAACCTTCAGCAGAACCTTCTCCCGAACCATGTAAGCAACATTACAGACCTTCATGTCGGCATAACTCTTCTGTCTAAACTGCACCACACGAAGCCGCTCCTCAATCAATTTAACCTTGTCTAAAGCATCCTGATCCAAGCCAGCACCCAATAGCCTAGCCTCGCCCGACTCAAATCAGCCCACCGGAGATCTACATCATCTCCCATACAAAGCCTCATACAGAGCTATCTGAATGCTTGTTGTTGTAAGAAAACTCCACGAGTGGCAGAAATGGGTCCCATGAACCACCAAAATCAATGACACACGCGCGTAGCATATCCTCCAATATATGAATAGTGTGCTCGAACTGTCTAACCATCAGAGGGTGAAATGATGTACTCAACTGAACCCGAGTGCCCAACTTTTGCTGCACGACTATCTAAAACTGCAACGTAATCTATCTGAAATGATGGAAACTGTCACATCATGAAGGCGAACAATCTCTTTGATGTAAATCTCAACCAACCGCTCTGAAGAACAAGTAGTACCAACTGGAATAAAGCGCACGAACTTTGTCAGCCAATCCACAATCACCCAAACAACATCAAACTTCCTCGAAGTTCGTGGGAGCCCAACTACAAAATCCATAGTGATCTGCTGCCACTTCGATCCTGGAATCTCTATCCTTTGAGGAAATCCACCAAGTCTCTGATACTCATATTTTACTTGTTGATAGTTAACACACCGAGCTATGAACCCAACTATATCCTTCTTCATTCTCCTCTACCAATAGTGTTGTGTCAAAACTTGATAAATCTTCGTGACACCCAGATGGATGGAATACCGCGAGCTGTGGGCTTCCTCAAGAATCAAATCCCATAGCCCATCCACATTGGGCATAGATATCCCGCCCTACATCCTCAACAACCCATCATCTACAATAGTAACATCTTTGGCATTACCGTGCTGAACCTTGTCCTTGAGGACAAACAAATGAGGATCATCGTACTGGCACTCTTTGATGCGATCAAATAAGAAAGATCGAGAAACCAAACAGGCTAGAACCCGATTAGGCTCCGAAATATTTAATCTCACAAACTGGTTAGCCAAGGCCTGAACATCAATTGCAAGAGGTCTCTCACAAACATGAATGAATGCAAGACTACCCATACTCACCGTCTTCCTACTCAAGTCACCAACCACCACTTTGGCATTTTCTTGTGATTCAAAATAGTAATATCATAGTCCTTTAGTAGCTCAAACCATCTAAGCTGCCTCAAATTTAGATCCTTCTATTAGAACAAGTGTTGGAGGCTATGATGATCGATAAATACCTCACAAGACACACCAGAGATAGTGCCTCCAAATCTTCAACGCATGAACAATGGCAGCCAACTCCAGATCATGAACATGGTAGTTTTTCTCATGAGGATTCACCTAGCATAAAGCATAAGCAATCACTCTACCAGCCCACATCAAAACACACCCAATACTAATCCGAGAAGCATCACAATACACTATATAAGAACCAGAAGCTGATGGTAGAACTAGAGCTGGAGCTGTGGTCATGGCAGTCTTGAGCTTTTGAAAGCTCTTCTCACACTCATCCGACCACCAAAAAGCAGAACACTTTTGGGTCAATTTTGTTAAAGGCGATGCAATAAATTAGAAACCCCACACGAAGCGACGGTAATGCTTAACCAAACCAAGAAATATATGAATTTCCGTAGCTAAGGACGGTCTGGGCCAACTCTGAACTACCTCTATCTTCTTCGGATCCACCTGAATACCCTCACTGGACATCACATGTCCCAATAACTCCACCGAACTGAGCCAAAACTCACACTTGGAGAACATGGCATAAAGTTTCTCTTCCCTTAACCATTGCAATACAACCCTCAAATGCTGGGTATGATCCTTCTGGCTACGAGAGTACAACATAATATCATCAATGAACATAATAACAACCGAGTCGAGATAAATCTAAAATAAACTGTTCATCAGATGCATGAACACTGCTGGGGCGTTGGTCAGCCCAAAAGACATTACAAGGAACTTATAATGACCATAACGGGTCCTGAAAGTTGTCTTAAGAATATTTAAGTCCTAAATATTCAGTTGGTGATACCGAGACATCAAATCAGTTGGTGATACCGAGACATCAAATCAGTTGGTGATACCGAGACATCAAATCAATCTTGGATAACACCCTCGCTCCCGGAAGTTGGTCAAATAAGTCATCTATATGTGGCAAAGGATACTTGTTCTTAATTGTAACTTTTTTCAACTACCTATAATCAATGCACATTCCCATACTACCATCCTTGTTCTTCACAAACAGGCCAGGTGCACCCCAAGGTGACACACTAGGCCTAATAAACCCCTTATCAAGGAGTTCCTAAAGCTGCTCCTGCAACTCCTTCAACTCATATGGTGCCATATAGTATGGAGGGATAGAAACGGCCTGAATGCCCAACACCAAGTTAATATCCCTGTTGGGCGGCATGCCCGATAGGTCTGCAGGAAACACATCCGAAAAATCACGTAGCACCAAAACAAAATCAATAGTAGGGGTATCATCACCAACATCCATAATAAAGTCCAAGTAAGATAAATAACCCTTCCCAACCATCTGTTGGGCCTTCAAATATAATATCACTCTACTGGGAACAAAGTCTAGAGAACCTCGCCACTGAATCCGTGGTAACTCAGGCATCGCCAAGGTCACAGTCTTAAAGTGAGAATCCAAAAGAGCATGACAAAAAGACAACCAATCCATATCCAAGATCACGTCAAAAGCAAACATACTAAGCAACAAGAGATTAACTCCAGTCTCCAATCCCCAATAGTCACTACACACAATCGATACACACTATCCATAATAATTGTATCGTCCACCGACGTAGATACATGAACATATAAAGCTAAAGATGCACGGGGCATATCCAGATAATGAGAAATATATGATGATATATATGAATAGGTGGAACTGGGGCCAAATAATATGGAAGCATCTCAGTGACATACTGAGACAATGCATGTGATCAGTGTGACTGAAGAAATATCATCTGGTCTGGCTGGGAGTGCATAGAAATAGGCTTGGCCACTACCTGATCGGACTTCCACTCTAGGGAGACCCTAGCTGACTAAGCTTCACCCCGAGTTGGGTGGGTGGGTGGTGAAGTAATTGGTGCTGAAGTCGTAGGCTGGCTCTATGCTGAGTTGGACCTCCCAATAGGTGGGGATACTGCCTCCTGATTTGACCAAACTCTCCACACTCCTAGAAACTCCCCGGTGCTGGTGGTGGGGACTAAAGGGAGCCTTGAGCATCAGGATAACTGGTAGAAGGACTTGGCATAGATGATCCCTGAACCGATTGAGCAAGGGACAAACTCTGATCTAGAAGGGCACTGAGAGATGAGTGGTCCTGATGAGAACTGTGTGAACCATGGCCAAATGATGCACCACGGTGAGCTGGACGAGCCGTCTGAGCATGCCTATAGGGATGACCCCTGCCGTGGTGGAACTGACCTCTCGAAGGAACACCACTAAAACCACCTGATCCACGAGGCCTCTTGGCCTCCCTCTCAACCCGCTCCTAGCTACATATCATCTCTATTTGCTGAGCAATATCTACAACCTCATCAAAAGCATCACCAGACACCCTCTCTTTAGTTATAAGCAACTGCAACTGATATATAAGGCCATCAATGAACCTATTGATCCTCTCCCTATTAGTGGAAACCATTAGAACTGCATGATGGACCTACTCAAAAAACCTTATCTCATACTACATCATGGCTGTATCATCATGACGAAGTTGCTCAAACTGCCTATGCAACTCCTCTATACGATATTGAGGCAGAAACTACTCCAAGAAGAAAACGGAAAACTCTTGCCATGTAAGTGGTGCTGCACCGACTGACCTACGCTTCTGATAAGACTCCCACCAACTGAAAGCAGCCCCAGAGAACAGAAAAGTAGTGAACGAGACCCCGCTGGTCTCCATAATACCTATTTTATGGAGAATCCTCTAATATTTATCCCAAAAGCCCTAGGTATCCTCCACCTATATACTACTGAAAGATGGAGGCTGGATCCCCCAAACCTCTCCAATCTTCATTGTTCATCATCGGACATAACATGAAGCACTTGGGCATGAGCAATTGCAATTGTTTGGGCTGGTAATGCCCCCGGTGTCTGGAGTCCCTACACTACCTACTCTGGTGTGCTAGCGGTGGGATTCTGAGTACCTTCACCGCCCTTAGAAGTAGCTGCTGCAGCCGGAATAGAGACCGCCTGAGCAAGACTGGCGCACACGGCCAGAATCTGAGCTAGGGACTCCTAACGGCCCTGAATCATGATGGGCACGGCTGGTGCCTAAGCTGGTCTCACTGGCTCAACTATATCTGGTACCTACTCCTGAGCTAAAGTAACTAGTGGGTCTGCAGGTGTATGAGTTGCGCCTCTGCCTCTACCGCGGCCTCTATCGCGACCTCGACCTCTCGCGGTCTTAGATGGTGGTAATGGTGGTTGTCCATCATGACCAGTAGTACGTATCCTCGCCGTCTGCGAGAGGATATAATAACAGAAGTAAGTTACTAGAATCAATAGATTTGCATGACAAGAATTCAAAAATGTGAAGTTTCCTAGGTGTTCGGCAGCCTCTCGAAGATAAGTACAGGCATCTCCGTACCGATCCGCAAGATCCTACTTAACTTGCTCATGACTCGTGAGACCTATGTAACTTAGGCTCAGATACTAACTTGTCATGAGCCAAATCCTAACCTGTCGTGATGGAGCCTGTTGTAATACTAGGCAAGCCGACATTCCCAAAGAACTTTCAATATTTAACCAAAGTTTTCAAAAAATGGGGTAAGAACCCAAAACACAAATGCGTACTATTTTTTTACCTAGATACCAACGACCATTGGGATCACAAACCTAGGGATAAAGAAGAAATAAACAAGGAAAATGATTGATGGCACACAGAATCCAGAAAAGAAGTGTTTTTATAACGAGGAGTCAGAAAAGAAGTTATAATGTATTAGTTGGAAGCTATGCACAATCCAAAACTCAAACTAAAGATCTGGAATTAACAGGAATACCTGAAGACCAGAAGCATCAGATGAAATTAGTGTCAACAGCCCCTTCTCTACTTCACCATTTGCTACTTGCTTCCCTCCACCAATAGCTGCCTTCCCATTTTGAGAGGTGGTACTGGAGAAGGTTGCAACAAGAATGGACGAAGAGGCCTCATTAAGGGGCAACGGATTATCATCAAGCAAGTGATCGAAAACACTGCAGAGCACGACGTATTTGGTCAGAATCGCATTTTAGACATAAAGAGGTTAGAGGATTTGAATGATATGATAAAGCCTAAACAAAGTTCCTTACTCGCTTCGCAGACGAAGTTGCCTTGCGATTGCACTTAAAGAAGCACGAGCTGCCCTTCCCATGCAGCGAAAAACTTCAGTCATGCATGGGGGAGAAGAGTCCATGTCTTCTAAAGGCCTAACAACGTAAGAAGCTGATTATCAAATCTGTAATACCATAAGGAAAAGCTTCTAACATCTAACCTTAAATTTGAGGAGAAGTTTGAGACTAACAAAATCAAACTAGACAGTCTTAGAAATAGCAAGAATGTACTCAAATTCAAATAGAGGAAACCTTTAAATCGTTGAGTTCATCATAGGGGAACTGCTGAACTGTGTCGCAAGCTAACAGTCCATGGCTTTCGGTACTTTTTATTGTTTCGAGCAAGTAAAAATGGATTACTATATTGATTTTTAGCTTCATACCGGAGATCTCTCCTGGATATTCATATTCTTCCAACATTGTACTGACGAGGTATATAATTTAAACACAAACAAAAATCACATTTGCTTCTAGTCCTTACCTTCCTGCCCTGTATATATAAACCCCACGACCACTCTTGCTACCAAAGTTTTTGAGTTTTTCTAACAAAGGAAGTAAACATGTCAAATGCTTCATCCTTAGATGTTAAAAATAGTACCCAAGTAAATCTAGAATAATTATCAATAAGTACCAACACATATTTCTTACCACCTCTGCTCAATGTTCTTAATGGAACACAGAGATTCATATGAACCAGTTCCATCATCCTCGTTGTACTTACCATTTTCTTGCTTTTAAAAGATGATCTTACCTGCTTCCCCATTGCTCAAGCCTCACAAACTTTGGCTTCCTTGAACTTGATGTTATGTAACCCTATCACCAGGTCCATAGAACTAATTTGTTGAGTTGATTCACGCTTGTATGATCAAGTCTTTTGTGCCGCAGGAGGGGACATTGTCCAACACACTCAAGCAAGTGAGTTCATTTTCTGAAAGAGTGGACAAATCTACAATGTAAATATTGTTAACTCTTATTCCCTACAAACAATCTTGTTAGTGCTAAGATTAATCACAAAGCATTTGGTAGAGGTAAATGCTACAAGGTTACCTCTGTCACACAGTTGTAATACATTGATTAGGCTACATTTTAAGCCATCTGTCAAGTAGACATTCTCAATGGATTTTGAGTCCGTCTTATTTACTTTTCCAATCCCAATAATCTTATCTTTCTTCCCATTTCCAAAGGAGACATTACCTCATTTTAAGTGCTCAAGTGAAAAGAAATGTTTTTTATTTTCAGTCATATATTTTGAGCAGCCACTATCCATGTACCATATTTGGCTATTTCCCTTCACTTGGACCGACAAAAAGAAATCAGGGGTTAGTCTTAGGAACCCAAACTAGTTTGGTCCCTTTCCGTAGGAAAAAAAGGTAAATTAAATTCCTTTTGGCCTATCGAGGTAGCTTATTTTTCTCTTGAACAAAGATTTTATTCTTTTTACTAGCTTTTCCTTTGTATTACATTCACTTTATAATGACCAGTCTTATCACAGTGTGTGCATATTTTGTTCTTAGAAAGAATAATGTACTTGCTTTTGGGATCTCACTTAGGTGTTGTGGTTCTATAGCCAAGTCATCTCTTGTCTCTACTGTGGTGTTCTTATAGCTAGGATAGTGCATCAGAAGACTTATTCCATTTGCAAGTTTTATCTAGTTCATGTTTTACTTTCCCTATGTCTTCTTTTAAGACTGTTATTTGTTCATCTTTCTTGTACAGCTCATCCTTCATTTTTCCTAGATTTTTTTCTAAGGTGATATATGTGTGATCAATTTTCTTCTACATGTTCCTAATTTTAGTTTTAAATTTTCTGACTTAAGTTCTAAGACACTTGTGTCAAGTTCAAGAACCACATTCTTCAACTCATCATTTTTACTGCCACTCTCATTAGCCCTAGATTCTAGATTTTTGCACTTGGCTTTAAGACCACACACTCCCTAGACAGACGTTATTTCCCATTATTTATTACCACAGACTCATCGATGAAGTCTAGAAATAATTCAGATAACTTCACTTTAGACAAAAAATTAATCTTGTCTTTGAGATGAATCACACTTACATCTTGTTCATCATTTGATTCTCCGATGGTCGTAAGTTCTTGTTCATCTCCAGTTTCATCTTCTGAATCCTCATCTGTTGTTTCTCCCCAAGCAGCAACCATAGACTTTGTTAATCTTTTATTCCTTTTATGTTGAACCCATTCTTTATTCTTATTCCTTAGTTCAGCCATTTCCTTCTTCCATTCAAGTTCCTACTGAGGATAATTCTTGATCATGTGGTCAGTCTTGCCACATTTGTAGTAGCCTTCATTGGTCTATTTCTCAAGAGCCCTTAGTTTGTTGAAGGTTGTACTTCTTGAAGAACCCTTTTCTCTTATTAGGTACTTTTTGTTTCCCTTGTGATCATGGCCATTTCATCATCCTCTAGGTATGTACCTTCAGCTATTCTGAGAGCCAAGACTCCTTTCTTCTTGGTGTGCATCTATTTTCATGGTTTGCCTTCTCCATTCATAGGCAGTGAGATTTCAAATTTGTTCATCCAACTTGAGAGTAGAATGTTCTTTGATTCCTAAATAACAGTGATTTTGCTTTCCCAAGTTACTGATAAGACCGTTGTCAAGATTTTCTCAACCTTGTCTTTTTCAAGGATAATTCTCCTAAGAGATTTAAGTTCATTTGTTAGCGTTATGAACCTTTTGTACATCTCCTGGATAGTTTCTCCTTTCTTCATAGTGAAATTCTCATATTGAAAATATAGTAGTGTTCCTCTTGATCTTTTTACTTGAGGAGTTCCTTCATAAGCCATTTGTAAAGTGTCCCATATCTTCTTAGCAGTGGTACAACTTTAAATCCTTTTGTACTCGTCTGGACCTAGTCCACACACAAGCCATTTCTTGTCCTTGACATTCTTTTTCCATTTCTTGGCCTTGGCATTATTTTTCCATTCCTTCAAATCATTAGTAGTGTTGTCAGCTCTTGTCTTTGGCACGCCCACTCCTTCAGTATTCTTCTTTGTAGTAGCAAGGGGACCATCAGTGACTATGTTTCAGAGTTCATAATCTTCTCATATGATGTGGTCTCTCATCATGTTCTTCCACCAAGAATAGTACTGACCATTAAAGAGTGGAGCCTAACAGTGGATTGCCCTTCTAGTTTCCATGTGGTGCACTCATCTTGATATTTTCCTAAAGTATTAACCTCTTTACGGATAACCCGCTCTAATACGAATTGATGTTTTATACTTCAATATCACACAAGAGGGGGTGATTTGTGTGGTACCCAATTTTTATTTAACTTGATTATAGAAGGACCTAGTTCTTCTATGTGTTCCAACTACTACTGTTTGTGAAATAATAAGTAAAGAAAATAAAGAACACAAAGATTTTTACGTGGAAAATACTTGGCTCAAAAGGTGAAAAAATCACGACCTACTATTCACTAGGATTTTTCCAAACTTTCACTAAAATCACCGAGCAAAAAACTGCATTTACAAAAACTCTTTTGTAAACCTAGGATTATCTCTAATCCCGTTATGACACACAACCTCAATTGTTGCGATACTTCAAGTTAACTCTAACTTGAACACTCTAAGTACCTAATACAATTACTTCTATAAAAGTTGAAAGGTACAATGTAAAATCACCGACTACAATTGAACTAGAACAAAAGATAGACACCTGGAACTGGTTCTTCTATCTGGTTCAAGTAGCTTCAGGATTGCTCGCCTAAATCATACATAAATTGCTTGCAAAATTGCCTTGCTATTTTGCTCTCAATTTACATTTAACTTCTGTTTATGTGCATTGCTTGTAAAAGAGAACAATGCTGATATTTAAGGAGTTAGAAATTACACATTGACTGGGATACAAACGCTACTCTTCTATGGTAGAAGAGTTCAAGTTGATCTTGTATTATAACATTATCCTCTTCCTAAACCGTGTTCTCTTCGTGTAAGGATTCTTTCTCTCCTTATCCAATATGCAACCTTTTCGATCAGATCAGGAGATATTACTTCTGATAAGTTAAATTTATCTATGTCACGTGCATCTCACATGTGTGCGTTGATCATGAGTCTGCATTACTAGATGGACATGGTCCATGTTTGAGTTCTTTTGTCAGTCTTCAAAACTTCACATTTACTTGGGCCAACACAATTATCTCTAATGACTCTTAGAAGTTCGTGTATCATGACACTAGACTATGGTAGTTGTGTACAATTATTTAGGTTATTATAAAATTCTGCACTCCTTTAATCTGTTATGGTTTAACTATTGTTATTGACTGAATTGTTTAAGAGTTAGCGTATTAATTTCTAATTGTTGGCTTGCCTAGCAACTGAAAAGTTAGGCGCAATCACGATTCTAATGGTAGGAAATTCGGATCGTGTCACTCTATTCCAGACTAAAAATTCTCTAAATTTTTCATTAGCCTGTAGGCTTCTAACAAGACTAAAGACTCATGGCTAACATAACATACAATTACGTGATTCAATCTTAATTTCAATTAATAAATATCACCTATATCCGTCTTTTTCTTATACTGTACTCTATTTTCACCAAGTTTGAATTTGTATTCCGATTATTTCTGGTTCTTATTCTTTCATTTATGGTGCAGCTCTTTTTGAAAAGTTTACATTGACCCCCTTTTTCTGCTTGTTCTGAATGGCATGTTGTGCTTTTGTCACGGACGCATTTCAAAATTTGGAACTAGACTTCAAAGTCAATGCTTTACTTATCACTCTATCATTAACTAACTGTTTCTTCTTCTTCTTCTTTTTTTTTTTCAACTACGCTGTCCACATTCAATGTTACATTCACGTTTGACTTTCTTACTGAGTGGAATGTTTAGTTTTTCTTCCAATTCTGGCACTATACGCTAAATGTTTCCTCTCCAAAATAAGTAATGTTTTGGCTTTTTTTTTATGGTTCAAAATAAGTAATTTTTTAAAATTTTAATAATAAATTAATTTTTTTTATACATCGTTCTTGGAGTAAATAGTATTGGAATATATGTTAGGAGTGTTCATGTGAAGTGAGAGTAAAGGTTAATATGTCAATTCTATTGCTAATTAATGCTAAAAAGTAACTTTCTTAATATGTGTGAAAACATCCAAAAAATTACTTATTTTGGACCGGATGGAGTACGTACATTAGCTAAGTTAATAGAAATTATAGTCCTTACCTTATTTTATGTGGTCAGACATAGAGGGATTCCAAATGTATAATCCCCATACAGTTGTTTTTATATTCTTAGTATATCTATTGTGGTATATTACCTATAAAATACGAGGTGTAGAAGAATTAGGATTAGAGTGCTTTGGTCAGCCTAAAAAGGGAAATGGGAAAAAGAGAAAAAGAAGGGACTTAAATGGTTCTTGTCTAAATTCTAAAGGTTGAAATAATGGCCAATACAATAAATGTCATATATTCTTTTCCTTAATTTTGTCAAAAAGTTAAAGAATTCTTAACCCTTCATCCCTTTTGATTTGAAATCATTCCCCTTTACATGAACTCAATTTTCATTTCATTTGCAAAAAAATTATCGCTTTCTAAACAATTTTCATTTCCCCTTGCTCGTATCCCCCATAGGGAGAAATTTTGGGTAAATTTTACTCAACCCTCCCCCATTTTATCTCCATGGAGGATGAATAATGTTCCTTCAAATATGGGAGTAAACTATTCATCTCCCCCATTACTATACATAATTTTTTTATTATTTAACTTTTTATTTTATCTCTTTATATACACTTAATTATGTTTATGTAATATTTTTATAATTTTAATATTATATCTTAAATTTTGTATAATTTTTATAAATTAATTTTCATGCATTTAATAGTGTTCCCTCAAATATGGGCACACTATTCATCTCCCCCATTACTATTCATCATTTTTTTTATTATTTTGTTATTTAATATTTTATTTTATCTCTTTATATACACTTAATAATGTTTATGTAATATTTTTATAATATTAATATTATATCTTAATTTTGGTATATAATTTTGATAAATTAATTTTCGTAAAATTAATTTTCGTGCTCAATGTAAAATTAATTTTCGTGCATATTAATGTTTTATTTGAATTATTAGTTAATCTATAATAATTACTGACAAATTATATTATTTAAATTTTATGAAATTGTTTTAATTATGAAAATTATAAATTAATAAAAATAAAAGATAGAATTTATTTAATTGAAATTAAAAAGATAATGTAATATAATATAGAAGAGAAAAGAATATAAAAAAATTTGGAGAAAAAAATAAAGGAATAATTGGAGTAAATTGTTCCCAAATCTCCTATTTAAAAACAAAAAATAAGGTAAAGATTGAGAATGACCTTAAAATGCGCATTTGCTTAAAATATTTTCCATTCCTTAACGAGGAATTTAGAGTCACATGAGCTTGCTTGACAATGTGCGTTCATTATTCATTATTTGGACAGGAAATCGTGGAAATTATTGACCAATTTTTAATTTTACATGTTCCTACCACATCCACTTGTGTCTTTCCTATTCCTTTCTCCCCCAATCACGTGTGGCATCAACGCGCCCCAATAACCCAAAGGCACCACTTCTCCATATTCCTTAAAAGAAAAATTAAAAAAAGTTTTAAAATGTCCCTAAATTATTAGAAAAGGTTTAAAAATATATTTTATTCACTTATTGGGTTAAAAATATCTTTCATTCATCCATTTAATTTATTTATGCCCTTTGGCCGTTAAGTAATGTTGAATTAAAAATAATATTTTTTCTTTTTATAAAATTTTAAAAAATATTTTCGAAAAATATTTTCGTTTTTATACTAATTCACCAGTAATCCACTAATTTAGGAAAGTTTTTTTTTTTAGTTTTACAAAAAGAAAAATATCAGTTATCACAAAAAAATATTAAATTTCATTTTTTCCAGTTTTTTTAAAGCATTTTCTTGTACAAAGCGATTTTTTTTATAGAACAAAAATATTTAAGGGCATTTTGACATTTTTTCCCCTATAAAAACCTCCCCTATCCCAAAATATCCTCCAACACACTCTTCTACATTTGCTCAAAAAATGGCCTCTCATTTTCATCTCTTTCTCACCTCCCTTGTTGTTCTTCTCTTCATCTCACCTTCCACATCTCTAACTTGCTCATCTCAAACATTTTCCAGCAACACCAAATTCACCAATTGTACTGATCTTCCTGCTCTCAAATCTTTCCTCCATTGGACCTTTGACCCCACTAAATCCACCCTCTCTGTTGCCTTCATTGCTTCTCCAGCTTCTCCTGATGGTTGGATTGCTTGGGGTCTCAACCCAACAGCCCCAGCTATGGTTGGCACACAATCCCTTATTGCATTCAAAGATCCAAAAGGAGCCATGGTTGTCAAAACTTATAACCTCACTTCTTACAAATCAATTACAGAGTCCAAGCTTATGTACAATGTGTTGGATTCAAAAGCAGAGTCATCTAATGGAACCATGAAAATCTTTGCCACGTTGGAGTTGCCGGAAAATACGACGACGGTGAACCAAGTATGGCAGGTGGGACCCGCGGTTAAAGATGGAAAGCCAGTGGTACATAAGTTTGAGACTGAAAATTTGGCATCTAAAGCTATTTTGGATTTGGCTGCTGCTACTTCTGCCGGTGATGGAAATAAGAATGGTGGTTCGTCGGCAAGTAATAGTAATAGTAGTAGCCAAAGTGGAAATGAAACTGGAGGATCTTCAAGAATATTGAAGAGTGAAAATGGTATTTTTGGCTTCTTGTTCTTCCTCGGAGTTTTGCTTTTGCAGCTTTAGATGTGGTTTTAGTTTAATTTTTTGTCTGTTTTTTTTGTTTTGACAATGTAATAATGACTGCTAGTGGTAATGAAAAAGGAATCCAGTCTACAAATATTCCACATTTATTCTTAATTGTATACTACTACATTTTATTATAATGTTCCTTTATCATTCTAACATGCTTGTTCTCCGAAAATTATTGCCGTCATACCTCTCTGTAATAATATCCATATTAGTCATTTATTATAAAAGTTTAATTATTCTCTGAATCAAATATTATATTATGTTATAATATATACCCTTTATAACAAATTTTTACTATAGTAGTCAAAAAATTTTGAAACAAATAAGATTATTATAGAAAGATTTGATTGTATTTTATATTTTAAAGTCAAAATTTTCATGATTTAATGACAAATCTACAAGAATCATTAAGATACTAAGACCAATTTGGTAGTCCATCTATTCCAATTTATTTGGTATTCTTTCCTTTCTTAGAGCCCATTTGGACATAAGAATTTTTTCAATTTTTTAGAAAAAAAAGTATTACTTTTTTTTTTGAAATCAAGTGTTTGGTGATAAAATTTCAAAATTTTCACTTAAACATGAATTTTGATTTCTTTTTTCAAAAAACTATTTTTTAAAAATTTCACTCAAATCACTCACAAAACTTTAAAAACAACCCAAAATTACAACATATTGTTGCAATACATACAAAAAGCAATATGAACTAAGTCAAATATAATTTCCAGGGAAAGTTTAGAGTACTACTAAGAAGTTGTAGCTACGGTATACCAAAAGTAGATAGAAGTGGTATTAGGTGTGGTGCATAATTTAATTTCTATCTACCCATGGGGAAGAAAGAATGATGCTTTATACCTTCCGTTTCACCTTTCTACTATAAGTTCCTCATTAATTTTTGTAACTTCATTTCTTAGTTAATGCTTGTAGTATCAACAATAAGTTTTGTACTGAGAAGAAACAAAGAATCAAAGATGAATCCACTAGCAATTTAAAGAAAATAAACATAAATATAAATATTTTAATTTCTAATTATGATGTTACAAGATTCTTTATATATTTTTCTCCATTCGCGGACGTGAGAAGAAATGATAAGAGCGGTATTATCGTTTGGCTATACCAAACCTTATTTTACAATGTAGGATGTGTTTCCTTTTTGGGTTTAATTATCTTGTATTCGAGACTCACAAACTCGACTAATTTAAATTTGTAGAATAGTAAAGAGCCCTCTATAAAAATATGTTCTTTATATATTTTTAAAAATTAAAGACATCTGATTAAAGATGAAGGGATATCAACTACTCACCGTACACCAATTTGTGGTGAGATTGGTGTTGTATTAATTCGATTGTACCTACTCAATCGTCTACGTTATTAAATATTTGGTGGTTATATGTTGAAATAGAGTTATTAGTTGTCCATTTTGTATGATATCTTCCTTTTCTTTTAAAGAAAGATGCATCTTAAAGTTAATCTTTCCACCACGTGAAAAAAAGAGAAAGAAAAAGGAAAAAGAAAAGTTATTATAATGCTTCTTTAACGGAAAAGAGCAAAACGAAGCATCAGAAGACCCAATTATGTCCTACTATTCTGGATCTATATCAAGAGTGTGGCGAGTGATGAATCCTTATTATGTATTTGTATGATTAGTAGTATTTTTTATTACGTAAATTACGTACATGTAGTGACTGCTTCCATTTACAACACGCTGTCAACCTGGTAGTGTACTATTGAATCACGTGGCATGGAGGTCAAGCAGTTAGTTGCACATCTATAATTTTGCACTTATGTGCATGTGCATATCAATGCATAATCTTTTAACTACACGATAAAGTATTGTAAGTGATAGACTGATGTTGTTACAGTTAATTGAGATTATATACGTTGAGGACACTTCTATTGAACTCTCTCCTCCTAAGCACTAATAAAAAAGGGGAAAAAACATAATTGTCCAAGATTTTAGAAAATTTTATAATATTTTAGCACCTTAATCAATTTACAAACGTAGCAGTAAAAATTTTACATTCTATAATAGAATCCCAACTGGACCCAATTAAATCCCAACCGAGATTACCTCTTTAACCGAGATTCTCTCCATTAAATGTATCAATCCCAAAGATTTCTTATTACCATAAACTACTATTAAATATATTATCCCTTATTTTTCACCACAAAATTATAGTTATTCTTATTATTCACAATATTACAAATAATATGTAATTGTGTATAAACGTATATATACATAGTATAATAATGATATTTGATACTATTATAAATAATAATGGTATTCTAGTATATTAATATTATATTTTATCTTATATTTCAGATTGTGTATTAATGTTAGTAAATAGTAAGTAGATAATTAAATATATACATGGAATACATATATATAAAGTGTTATAGTAGTTTATAATTAAGTGTAAATATGCACATACACGGTATAATGATGGTATTGAATAATGTATAAATTAACAACGATATTATTTGTAAATAACTTATACACCGTATATTTTGGGTATACAATGTATATAAGATATTAAGCGTATTATTTAAATGAAAAGGCGAAAAATCCGACCAATTAATAGAAAATTAATCTTCATGATTTACAATTGTAAAGCATAAGAGATAATTTCAATCTAGGAATACAAGAAAAATAACAAAAAAAATAGATCTCGGCCACAAAAAAAATTTTTTTAAAAATTGAATAAATATTGAGATATCACTGTTGTTACATGTTAAAAAGTTTTTTACTTAAGGCAGAAATTTCACACAAAGAGGTGCCCAACTTATTGGTTGATTAATTTGGCGGAAGAGGAGGAGAAGAGTTTGATTTTTTACGGCGGTAGGTTGCGTGGGGGAGGCAAGAAAGGGGGATTTAATCCAAAATTAATGGGATTTTAATTTATTAATTAATGGGATATTAGATACAAACATTTATTGAGATGTGCTATGGATGTAATTTAAACTGCTAGGTTTAAAATAATTTGAGAAGCCTGTTGTTTATGCTAATAGTTCCTCAAAAAAGGCCGATCATGTAAAAATCTCTTCCTCTCATCTAGTAACTTTATTTCTACGTTTTTCCATTTTGGTCGTCCAACTCTATTTTATATATTCTATTTTGGTCCTTCAACCCTATTTCTTATGTTCCTCTTTTACACAAAAGCCGAAACCAGTGCAAAAAAGATAGCGCGTGTGTACACACAAATCTGAGGCGTAATAAATATTCAATTAAATATCCACATGTTTTTTTCATCTATGTCAAACAGGTCAATACTAAAATACTCGAACCCCACCATATTTTTCATCCACTATGGGATCTTCATTCTCTAAGCTCCAAAGCTTTCATCTGTCGATTTCATACATGGCCAGTTTAGTTGAAATAAACCCACCAAAAATATGGTTAGGTTCAGGTATTGTAATATTGACCTGTTTGACATGGATGAAAAAATCAGATGGTAATATTTAATTGGATATTTATTATACTTCAGATTTGTGTATACACACGCGCTATATCTATTTGCACAGATTTCAGCTTTTATGTTAAAACAAAACATAACAAATAGAGTTGGATGGCCAAAATGAAACATATAAAATAGAGTTGAAGGGCCAAAATGGAACAAGATAGAGATAAAGTGTCAAAATGGTGCCAAGTTGGATTGGTTGTATATGTATTTGGCCTATATTCAACCTTTTATGCTATAATTCGTAAAAAATAAGTTCTAGATTGCAATTTAAGTGGACGAATAATTAAGTTAATTAGAGTAAAGAAAAAATATTATTAATAATCCCAACAACCTGATTACATTTGATGACTGTACAATCTCAACATTAAGTATCCCTGTCCATTCTTTCCTACTCATCTCCCTATTCCTCTATCCATTTCCTTTCTCTACTGCTCCTTTCTTCCTGCTATTGTTGTCCTGTCTTATTATACATTCGTGCTGGATTTGTACACATATTACTGCAGGTTTAGGTACTCTTTGATGCCATAGTGCTTCATTCTTTGCCTTCCATATATAGTAGACCAATGCTGCTAGTATTGAATTCATCGGGTTCCTGCATTTCTCTCCCTTGATCCCTCTTGTTAATCTTCTCCACATCCCTTGTAGTATAGTGTTTTGTATCCCAATGTTTAGCCAATTTACTATAGCCTGCTTACAAGCTCTAGAGAATTGGCATTCAAAGTCAGATGTTCAATTGTCTCAGGTGCACTATCATATATTGTGCACATTGTGTCCTATGTTATCCCCATCTTCTGCAATCTTGTTCTTGTTAGTAATCTGCTATGTCCAGCCAGCCAGCATATAAAGTTATGTTTAGGTACATTTCTTTTACTCCATATACACCTACTCTATGGCCACTTTTCTGTTATTCCTAGTCTCCATAAGTATCCACTTTTGATAATATACTTGCCATTTGTCATTAGCCATCATTGGTCTACATATCCCTTTTCAAACGTGTCTTTCATTGAGCATATTTTCTTCCAGTACCAACAACAATCTTTAGGAGGCTTATACTACCACCAAGGGCAGTCTTTTAAGTATATATGGTTTGTCTATTTCATCCATAGGTTATCAGCTTTCCTTGCTATATTTCAAACATATTTTCCTATTGCAGCTTCATTCCATATTACTGCATTTATGATTCTTAAACCTCCCTCCTCTTTTGGTCTACACACCAGATCCCTTGTTATAAGTGGTGCTCTGTTCCTTATCTCATTCTCATCCCATAAGAAACTTCTGCATATTATATTAATCATTTACAACACTACTCTTGGTAATAGGAAGATGGATGCCCAGTATGTGTGTACATGTAGTAATACAGAGTTAATGAGTTGCACTCTTCTGCATAAGAGAGGTATTTAGAACCCCAGATTTTGATTCTTGCTGTCATCTTGTTCACTAGCATTTCACAGTCAATATTGTTTAACTTTTTAGTTGAGATTGGAACCCCCAGATACTTGAATGGCAGCTTTCCTCTTTGATAACCCGTTAGCTCACACAAGTCAGTTAAGCGTTGTTGCTACATATTAGCACTAAAGATATAAGATTTTTCAGCATTTGTGCAGAGTCCTCATGCCTTTAAGAATGTTTGAAGCCCCCTTAGCAGCAGTAATACTGACTAGTACGTCCCTTTGTAAAATATTAGCACATCATCAGCAAAGAACAAATTATTTAATTGTAGTCCTCTGCATTTGGTATGAAATTCATATCCTAACATGTTTGCTACCTTCTTCATTATTCTAGTGAAATTCTCCATGCTTATAACAAATAGTAGTGGTGAGATAGTATCCTCTTGCCTCAATCCCCCTTTCTCTTGAATATTGCCATAAAAACCCCCATTCAAAGCTATATTGTATTGGGGAGCAGTTATACAGTTCATTACCCATTTTATGAATTTCCCAAGGAATTTCAAAGCCTGCAGCGTCTCCACTACAAAGCCCCACTCAACTATGTCATATGCTTTCTTTAGATCTATCTTGATCAAACAGCTCTAAGTAGTTATTTTCCTGTTGTATAGTCTAACTATGTCTTGGCAAATAAGGATATTCTTCACAATACTTCCGGCAGCTACAAATACACTTTGGTTTTCTGATATGATCTTAGGCAGCACCTTCCTTAGTCTGTTGCAAAACATCTTAGAGACAATTTTGTATATTGTGTTACAGCATGCTATTGGCCTATAATCCCTACAATGGATGCATGTGTACTCTTTGGGATAAGGGCAATTACTGTGTTGTTCCATAATTTGAGCAGTTTCTCATTTTTGAAAAACTCTATCATAGTATCCACCACATCCTTGCCTACTATTTCCCATCCATCTTTGAAGAACCGACTTCCAAAACTATCTAGTCCTGGAGCCTTATCCCCATTAATGGCCCATAACGATGCTTTCACTTCCTTCTCTAAAAAATCTTCTATTAACTTTGTGCTATGGCTTTCTAAGATTGTTGGCCCTTGTCTTACCAATTGACTGCAAACTTGATCTCTCTCATATTGTTTAGTTCCTAGCAAGCCCTCATAAAATGCTATTAATGTTTTGGCCGTCTCTTCAAGGTCTGTAACATGTTGTCCTTCTGTGTTATCAATAGCTAGGATTCTATTGGAATTCCCCCTTGCCTTCATCATGCTGTGAAATTTTTTTTATTCATATCTCCTTGTTTCAGCCACTGTATTTTAGACTTTTGCCTCAGGTATTGATCTCTAGCCTTGCACCACGATCTGCACTCCTGAGATAGTTCCTTTTCCTCTTCTATCATCACTGTGTTATAATGGTCTTTTTGAATATTTTCTTGAACATTTGCAATCTCAACATAGCTTCATCTGTTTTCATCTCTACTTCATGAACTTGTCTTTGTTTAGTTGTTGCTGTTAGTAAAATTATTTGCATCTTCCCTATTAGTTCATACATATTTGTACCTTTCTTTTTTGTCTTCCATCCAGCTCTAATTTTCTCCTTGAAATCTATAGACATACTCTACATGTTGTAATATTTGAACATTTTCTTCTGCCTTTTGTTCCCTTGTTCCCAGCTTATGATAGCTGGGCAATGACCAAATAACCCCTCATTTCTGTAGTGCACACTTGATGCAGGAAGTTGCACGTTCCATTGATCATTCACCAGTACTCTATCTATTCAACTGAGGACCCCGTCCCCTCCACTTTGTTTGTTTGTCCATGTGAAAAAATGGTCCAGTAGATTTGAGATCTTGTAGTTCATATTCCTCAATACATCTCTTGAAGTCTCGTATTTCTGCCATAGATATTGGGCTGCCTATTATTTCCCCCTTCTGTAGCACACAATTAAAGTCCCTTATTATTGCCTAAGGGCCTTTGATTTGTCCCTTTTATCTCCTAAAGTGTTTGCCATAACTCCCTTCTCAATGCTGCATCATTAAAAGCATATATCGTAGACACATGATATGTGTGTCCAGTCCCTCTATGATGGTATTTCACAGTGTATAAGTTGTGTTGTTGCTCTTATGATATTGACTCCATAGATCATTCAATGTAGCCATATCCTCCCCTTTGGATGTTGTGACAAGTTTGTGCTGAATGACCAGCCTTGACATAGGTTAAGAGAGACTTGAGGTGCTTTTTCTCTCTTCACCTTGTTTCCAGAAGACCAAATACCCCCACCCTATCATTGTGCATGAAAATCTGTATCACCTTTTGCTTGGCTGGGTTATTTAGTCCTCTGGTATTCCAGAATCCTATATTATCCATTAGGATGGGGGTTTCAAGTCCTGGATACCTTGATCCTTGTACTCCTATGGGGATAGAAGAACTAGGTTCTCCAGAGTTTTTGTTTCTGTTGTCTGCTGCTCCATTAAGCTAGAGAATCTATCCCCTAGCTTAAGTTATGGCCTACATTGTTACTCCATTTGCTATGTATTTCCCAGTCCTGTATCTTTGTTGATCTATTAACTTGTTCTTTTTATTTTACACTCCTATTTTCTTATTGATATTGACCTATGCTTCTTTTTGTTTTTCCAGTATCAATCACCTTGCCCTGCATATTTTCCATCCCCTGTTCATTATTGTTTACTTCAGGTGCTTTCTGCTTCTCCTTTTCTTCTTTAAGCCACTTCCTGCATTCCTTCATTTCATGTCTATAATTGTCACATTTCCCACATAACATAGGTTTCCATTCATACACAACCTCTTGCTTCATTATGTTTTCATGCTCATTCTCAAACATTAATTCAGCTCTACCTCAACCAACACCCTCGCATATGTCAACCTTTCCCTTGTTGCGTTATCTTCTTTGTGAGGTTTGCCAACCATTCCTGCTATTTTTGCTAAACCAGTTTTTTCAGTACTTTATTTCCAGCCCCGACATTCTCACCCACATTGGTATCTTCTCCATTTGTGTTTTTGTGAACTCCATATCTGGTGTCGATGCTCTGACTATATCTGGATTTCTGTCGAACATTTGGACTCCATCCTCAATCACCTTGTTCCTGTCCTCCATATTATGGAATCACACAATGAATACTCCTCTACTAGTCTGTGCAACTTTATCTACTCCTAATTTCTCCCAAATTCTCCTAAATAGTCATCCATTACTGATTGTGGAGGATTGGACCCAAGAATGTAATAAATCACCGTAAATGTTCAGTAGTTTATCTCCTCTTTAATATCTTCCAATGTTATTTCATATTCTCGTGAATTTCTACTCCGTTACTTAGGTCTAGTCCCTCAGTATTCGGAACTTCCCGAACTACTCGACTCCATGATTTTGTAGCTGAATTCAGTTGTGTACCTCCATTTTCCTTTTCTCTGACTACCTCTTCTTCACAATCTGCCTAGGATTTCCTCCCCGAGCTTGTAGATCCATTTTTCTTCTTTGCATGCATGGTACTATTCCTTTGTGGTGTTCTCTCTGATGTTGTTGTTGTTAGATCTAATGGTGTGATGCGTTGAATTGCGTGTATGCTTCATTATTTTCTTACATTTTCTGAGTCCGGAACTCCTAATTTCGCCATTGTTAGCGGTTGCTTGCTCTGGTTTCCTCTACCTCTAGATTTAGATTTTCTCGTCATCATAACTGAGAGAAGCTCTCATTCTAGAGAGAGAAGCATTTTGAAGGCTTATTGTCGTGGTTTTATTGTTATCTACCTTGTTTTACGTAATTTAGAACCTTTCTTTTTTAGACTCCAAATGGTAAACTGATTTGTGTGCGCAGCTTTATCAAATTGAAGCTCTCTCTGATTTTAATTTAAGGTGTTGAGGATCACTTATCCAACCACATATTCAGCTTCACAAGTTGACAGAGTAACAATATCCTGTTTGGACCGAAAAATCAGGTGTCATGCGGAAGTTAAGTAAATCTTGAGCGACGATAAATCATACAACAAAAGAAAAATATACCAAAAAAGATACAAACATTTAACGCGGTTCGGACAATTGACCTACATCCACAGATGGAGATGAGCATCCACAATGTAGTAATATGGGGTTTGAGAGGCGTGTTTAGGGGGGGAAATTTACAGAACAAGTGTTAACATGTCACTTGTGTTTGTCCCTTTGTGAGGTTGTTCTCTCGATATTTTGTATTCTCTTTTATATAGTGGATTGCTCATCTCCATTTGTGGATGTAGGTCAATTGACGGAATCACATTATATATTTGTGTCTCTTTTAATATCTTTCTCTTTTATTATATGATATCGTTATTTATTTTACTAGATTTCGCATGACACCTGATTTTTTTATCCTAACAATAGGATGATCAGTGTATGATTAAAATTGCCCGTTTACTATTTCTTATTTTTATTTCGTCTTTATTAGATGAAGGAGATACTTAAAGATTTCCCCTGTTGGGAAGACAACAAACAGATTACTACAAAGTCAAATGTAATACATCTGCAATTTACCTACCAAACATAGAAGTAAAGTCCCTATAATTCTGGACAGTTAAGTATCTCATATGATCCTGACACCTTATAATTAGTATTTCATTGTTTCGAAGTCGTGAATGTCAAAAATCATAGCAGTTTTTTCTATAAAATATTGAAATTGAAGCTACGACTATTGAAAAATAACTACGACCATGTGGATCTTTTATTTAATATTTAATTTAATAGAAGAGTTGAATAGTTGACTAGCTAGCTGGATCTATTGTAATCTGCCTTCCTTAATTAGTCTCATCTGCTCCCTACTCAGCCAGATGGAATAACTTAAATTTGGTTGTGGGTTGGGGAGATGGATGAAACTGTAGACCAGGTGGCCATTGCTTCAAAAAAAAGAAATTGAAGAATTTCAACCAAAATATTTTCAACAATTATTTTTGGACCAGACACCAAAGTACTAAAAAAAATTTACTTTCTTGATGTTTGGTTAAAAACATTTTTTGTTATACATTGATAACATCAAATAGGTTGTATTGTAAGCATAAACTTTAATTCTACCAGGATCTTGAATATGATAATCTTACGTATAATCGTCATAAAAAATCATATTTGAATCGTGATCCATTATCTTGAAGCGGAAGCGTTAATTGGTAATCGGTTTCTCGCCCCTTGCCCTAGCTTTCGTTACCGCCGTCTTTAGGGATGGAAGAGAGGAAAAACAGTAACCCTAATGGGTGGGGAGAGGACCAATTTATAGAGATTTTCATTTAATCTGGTACGTC
The DNA here is from genome assembly GCA_032618575.1 of Nicotiana noctiflora. Classification (NCBI taxonomy): domain Eukaryota; kingdom Viridiplantae; phylum Streptophyta; class Magnoliopsida; order Solanales; family Solanaceae; genus Nicotiana; species Nicotiana noctiflora. The sequence goes on along the minus strand of JASVEL010000364.1, from coordinate 41,800 downwards.
CATCAAGTAACCAATCGGACGGATGAGATTTATTCATTAATTAAATATTAATTATGGGTCTTAACTTATTGGGCCACATTATTTATAAGAAATAACTTACATTCTCCCACTTGGCCCAATAATCACATAATATTAATATTTAATATAGGAACATTAGTTGCGCATAAACAAATCTCTTCTATAATGTCCATCATAAATACCACAATACGATAAACTAGTAAATATGAGTTATGGCGGTTATACATAATTTGTCTACATACTCCCTTCCATATACTACAACATTAGTAATTTATCGTATCGGGTTCATAAGCTATAAAATTTTTATGGTCCACAATAATGTCTCCTTGAGACTTATCTTGTAATATCTCAAAACAATAATGTGCACACCATTATGAGAAACAGGAAATCACTAATGTATATCAGAAACATATAAATGAGCTCAGAGTGTCAAAACATCATAAATACATCAGTCATAAATACAACCAAGACCCATTCTATGTACATGTTCTTTAAATATCTTTGGCTGTAAACCTTTCGTTAACGGATCTGCAACCATTAGATCAGTTCTAATATGCTCAAGTGACACTCTTTGTTTCCGAACTTCCTCCTTGACGGTAAAGTATTTTAATTCCATATGTTTGGCACCTTTGGAGTACTTATCGTTCTTGGAGAAGAATACTGCTGCAGAATTATCACTGTAAATATTCAGCGGCTTGGTAATGGGCTGTGAGCACGTGATTTTTGCACCGAGCAAACAATTCCAAAATTAAAATAAATATATTTTTTGAGTGCAATTACATGCCTTGTTTGAAATTGAATGCATTTTATGTGTTTGAATAATTAGAAATTAAAAGAAAAATCAAAAAATATAGGCTAGGAAATTAATAGGCTATGTAATTAGTTAGATTTTAAGAAAAATGGCGAAAATAGTGTTAAGTAGTAGAAATTAGGAAAAAATAGTAGAAAATTGCCAAAAAATACTAAATAATTAGAGTAGGTAGGAAATTAGGTTTTATATTTTTTCATAAAAGAAAAAGAAAAAAAAAGTATAAAAGAAAATATATAAAAAAAATAATTAAAAACCAGAAAATACAAAAAATACATAGGACTAATGAAATTGGGCCATTTTAATTAAAATTAGTGGCCCAGTCTGTTAAGCCCAAGAATTGGCCCGTCTGAATTCCCACGAGATTGAATCTCCACCGTTCAACAGGATGAATCCAACGGTGGAGATATTTTGGCCAAATTAATTTAGTTAATTAGATAAGTGGATTGATCCCAGCCGTCCATTTGATTTGATCTAAAGGCCGTAGACCTTAGTCTCATAAGCAATCAAACGACGCCGTTTTAGTAACGTGCGTGTGAGCCGTCGATCTTGATCATTTGGACGGTTGAGATTACCTCGGACTCAATGGCTATATAATGCTTATGTCCGAACAAATCGCCATTTTTCAAAACCCTAGCCGCCTCATTTTCTCTCTACCTCTCTCGTCTCCTTCATCCAGCAACCCTAAACAGCCATGGCGGCCACCACCTTCCACGGTGGTCGCCGACTCCCTTCAACCCCTCCCCTCTTCTTTTCTTTTTCTTTTCTTTCTTCTTCACCTCATCACACACCCAAAACCCTAAAAAACAAACCCTGTTCTTCAAGTCCCGGTCACCGGAGCTACACCGGTGACCACCCAAAGTATGAATCCCGTCTCCAAATCAACGCCAAAAGAACCCCCTTCACCTGATCTACCCGCCCATACCACTCTTCACCTTCGAATATACCCCAGTCGCCTCAAATATCCAAAATAAGGTCACCGGAAACCTAACTCCGGTGACCCCAAAATCAAAACCACCCCAAGATCCACCCTTTTGCTCTCCCAAACACCCCTCTGCAACTCAAACCTCAAAAGGTTCCGTCTTTAAGCCTAAAAGGAAAAACAGAAGAGGAAAAAATGAAAGAAAAAGGAATAAAAGAAAAGGTCCGGGAGTCTGAAGAGGTCCGAGTGAGAATAAGAAAAAAAGAGATAGGAAGCTCAGGGGACCGGCCCTGCGAGCTAAGTCCCCCGACCCCTATCTTCTTTATTTTGTGCACTTTTGGTTTAATTCTTGTGTATTTGCATGCCTATGAATGTCTGTTTTGTTTCTGTTCTTCATGTTAGTTCTAGGGCTTTGCTTTGCATGCTTCTCTGATAGACATAGATTCTTATCTTAGCTTCTTCTTTGTTTCATGCCTTCTTTGCTTGATTTCGTATGTTTTAACTTGTTCTTTTAAGATCCTGTTTAGTATTAGGGTTTTATGATCATCTTTTTATTATCCTATTTTGACTGGTTTAGTACTAGGGTTCTATTTTCATTTCATCCTCATATGTATGTTCTGTTCTTCTGAGTTAGAATATCTATCTATGATTCACCCTTTTCTTCTTCATCTTCTGTATATACTGGTTCTTGATCTGGTTGGTTTACAATATCATGATTGTTCTTCATTCCTGTTTCATGTTTAGTTTTAGTAGTAGTTTAGCCGTTTTCTTCATTAGGGTTATCTTGCGTTGGGTCTGCTTCTCTGTTCTTAGAGACCTCCTTGTTCTTCTTCACCCTTTGTTTATACTTAGGGTTTTCTTATTTGCTGGTTTTCAACATCTCATCTGTTTGATTTTCGAATATCTCTTCTGTTTCTCTTTATGTTTAGCTTAGTTGTTTGACTCTCGTTAGGGTTTCTTCTATTTAGCTTTCAATATCTTTACTGTTTTTCTCTTCTTTTAACTACATGGTTTAGTCTTAGCCGTTTGACTCTCATTCTCCCTCATTTCATGTTTATACTAGAGTTTTTCTTTAATTTTGGTTTACAGCTCCTCTTATGTGTTCTCATCTGCTAAATAAGCATGTGAATCTTGATTATCTCTTCTGCATGATAGATTTAGGATTCCTCTTCACTGGTTCATCATGTCTCTTCTCTTCTTTATCTTCATCTTGATCCATCACATGTATACATAAGGCTAGGATTAATACTTGAAAAGATATCTTAGCTAACATGCCTATGCTATTGTGTGTACTCTGGGCTTAAATGAATTCTGTTTCATCTATGACTGGTTGGTTCTTAGAGTTTAACATTCTGAGTATGCTTGTGCCTTGAACCTAAAGGTTTTGGAGTTCTCAATTGTCATATGACTGGAATTAGTAGTAACTAGGTCTAATTTAACATGGATTCATATGTTATCACATGAAGTTGGATAATATGGATTGATTAGCTAAGATTCAACCATATCAAATTGTCTTTCCTGAGTTTTGTTGATTAATGCATCTTGTCTGGTTCTATGTGTCCTAATATGCAAATCATGTTGAATTTGATTTAGTTTTACTGGTTTTGGTTGAGTTTAAGTGTTTGATTGAAACTGTTGGAACCTTAGGTGGATTGGTTATAGCTGCTAGAATTAGATTCCTAGAAATGGTTAGTTTTTAAATAGGATAGAACTGAAACTCATAAAAATTAGGCTACAAGTTAAATAATTGGCTTAAGAATGGTTAACCTTGCAAAGGGTTTGACCTATTCTATAAAGCCCTAACACACAGTCCACTTTTAAAGTGGCTGGTTGTGCAAAAGGGGCTATGTCTGCAAATGCAGACTAGCCCAGGCTCTCTTTAGAGCCCTGAGCATAGAATGGCCAAACCTGCAAATGGTTTTGGGCCCAAATGTTCAATGATTGGCTTTAATAGCCAAAGCTAAGTCTCAACTTGAGACTGGCTAGATTTTAAAAGTTCTTTTAATAACAAAGCAGGCTATGCCTGCAATTAGCTTAAAATTGTAATAACTTAGTTTTAATTAACTGGAATTAATTAAAAGTGGCTAAAATTGAAATAGTTTCTTAAAAATAAATCTGGCCAGCCCTTAAATACTAATGCCAGGGCTGGCTATTAGTTAAATAGGTGCAAAAGATGCTGAGATTTAACCTAGGTAAGCTGTGTAAATAAGCAGTGCCCTTAAGGGCACAATTGGAACTTGAAATAGTATTCTAGTAAATAGTTAGAACTTAAGAGGGTAATGGAGTCATTCATGCCCCTGATTTCTGCAATTTTGCAGAGATTTAAGGGTATAATGGTCTCCTAAAAATGGGAAATCTGTAAAAATCTCAAACCCCTAGGGTCACATTGGTAAAAACCCATAAAAGGGAATCTTTAGAACCTTCCAGCACATGCTGGAAGGGTTTTGATAACTGAAATTGGGGTTAAAGTGTAAGTTTGATAATTTTAGGAGGGGGAGAAGTGGGATTAATCCCATACTTCCTCCCCAAGTCTTCAACCCTAAAAATAACTATATATACCTCTTAAAAAGGGGCTGAAAAGGGGTCCAATTCTGAAAAATCTGAAAAACACATCTAAACTGAAATCTGAATTCACTTGAAGCTGGCTTTTGAAGATAAAAGTTTCAGAGTTGAAAATAGCAATAGAATAGTAGAATTTCTGGGCTTCTCTCTCGGATTGTTGGGTTATTTGCTTGGGATTTCATATTGCTGTTGCTGTGGTCTTCTATTTGGCTGATTTTCAAATCATCACTGTTGCATTGTTGATTGAGTCGTTGCTGTTGCTTATTGCTTATCCCCCTAGACTCATTGGCTTTTCTACTTGTTGATCCAGGTACTCCTCTGATCAATTGAAGCTGTAATCGATTTGTTGATAGATAAATGAAGATCCAGTTTGATTATGTGCTGTTGTGTGGATTGTAATTTAATAGTATTGTTTGGACTTATAAATTGATTATCATAGTAGTCTGTAGTAGTAGGAAGTACAATAAACACAAGAGATGTAATAATGGTAGTATAGTAATAGTGTAATGGTAGTATAAATCATCCATCACTTAGTTAAATAGGAATACTATTAAAACCAGAGTTAATCAACTCACTTGCATGCATTAATAATAATAAGCTCACTTAGATAACTTGATTCGTTAACCAACTTCAAAGCTTGAATAAGTTTGAAAAGATGAAGAGTAAAATTGGCTATAATGATGTTAAAACAGGAACATCAAGTAAGTTCAATTCATATCAGTGTTAGTAGTATATCACGACTATAAATCAGTATGTAAAAGCAAGTAAGTTTAAAAAGAGAATAATGATTGAAGAAGCATGATAGTCCATCTGCAACTGGATAATGTGACACCAATATAGAAGCAAGCAGTAAAAATCTAGTGATAGAATCCAATGTAAATTTCGCAGTTATTTAGTATAGTAATATCAGTGCTTGCTAGTAAGCTTATAGATTATGCTTCACATAGCTAAATTATTCATCACTGGTTTCTAGTTTTAAAACTTATGTGTTAATATGTTAGCTTACAAAAACAGAGATAAAAACAGTCATTTAGTTTAATTCTCTCATTAGTTATCTGTTAACATAGAATTAATGTTAGTCCTCTCTTACAGCTTCAAAAGCTTTCAACCAAAAAATAGCTAAAAATGATCATCGAATTCGTCAGTATAGGTTCAGATCAGAGACAGTAGGTGTATTAAGCTTTTTTGTGTATTTTGAGTTAGCATTGATATTTTTTTGTACAGTTATTTCGCCTTTTGATTAATAAAAGAGCATGTTAAACAATGTTCTTCTACGTTTGATTATTATGAGTTCATGGTTTATGTTTGTCTTTAGTATTTTTGTCTAATTTGGGCCTAACTCTCAATTTGGGCCTAAACTATAATATAGCATTGACTGGTTTGGCAAAAAATGGACGGCTTGAGCCTTTAAGGCCTGGGCAGATTGAAAACTCGGCAAGGAAAACAGAAGAGAAGACCAGGGCTTGGAATATTTAATGCTGGAATGTTTAATATTACAAAATCGATTAAGGCAAAAACAATATAGCAAATGTAGTACACGCAAAATAGGATTGGACTTTAATAAATTAAATTGGGACGAGCCTCGCCCGAATAACAACGGGGCCCCCATTTAGTAATAAGATGACATAGTATACCCGGAGAGGCTAATAGTGAATTTCATAGCCTCTCCCAAAGTTAAAAGCCGATATAGACTATCTTAAGGCACGATTTTAATATACCTTCCTACGAACGAGTGTGCACTTGGTGCGACTCAAATCCAAATCTCGGTAAAGCTGAAATACACCAAAAGTCATAGGCGTACTGGTTGCGGTATGACTCGAGGCGTGTTTTCGCGATACCGCAAATTCCTAAAAAATGGTATTTAACGTAAAAGCATATTATGTTGTTTAAAATCTATAATTGAGTCAAACAAAAGTCAAGAACGACAGTGGAGCGACCGTGCTAAAACCACGGAATCCGGGAGTGCCTAACACCTTCTCCCGGGTTAACAGAGTTCCTTATCCGGATCTCTGCTTCGCAGACATTTATAAGAGTCAAAATTCCTCGGATTCGGGATTAACCGGTGACTTGGGACACCATTGTCATTCCCAAGTGGCGACTCCGATTAATCTCTAATAAAATCCCGAACCGATTGTCCTTTAATTGGAAAAACTCCTTCCCTTACGTTATTTTATCCGTCTTGGGTAATTGAGCGTCGGGGTATACCCTACAAGTGTATTTATACGCATTTAAGTATATGGGGTAGTAAAAAGGGAGGTGTGACAGCTCTGGCGACTCTGCTGGGGACCCAACCCTGAACTTCGGTTTCAGGGTTTAAGAACTCGACAAATTCTGCTTCCATCGTGGATGTAGCAATGACAGACTGTTTGGCACTCTTCCACGATATTGCTCCTTCAACTAATTGGAACAAATAACCAAACGTGGATTTTCTAGTGTCAATACATCCAGCGAAATCTGAATCCGAGTATCCAACAACTTCCAAATGCTTGGATCTCCTATACATGAGCATGTAATCCTTCGTTCCTTTCGGGTACCTCAAAACTTTCTTTGCAGCTTTCCAGTGGTCAATTCCTGGGTTACTCCGATATCTTCCTAACATTCCGATCGCAAAGCTAATATCCGGTCTTGTGCAAGTCTGAGCATACATCAGACTGCCAACAATAGAAGAGTAAGAAATTGATTCCATTTCTTTTCGCTCTACATCATTCTTAGGACATTGCATGAGACTAAATTTGTCCCCTTTTTGAATTGGAACAATTCTTGCTGAACAATTGTTCATGTTAAATCTCTCAAGAATTCTTTCGATATAGTCTTTCTGAGACAACCCCAATAATCCTTGTGATCTATCACGGAATATTTCTATTCCTATCACATAGGATGCCTCACCTATATCTTTCATTTCAAAATTCTTAGAGAGAAAATCTTTAGTCTCACGCAATATACCTAAGTCATTAGCAGCAAGTAGAATATCATCAACATATAGGACTAAAAATATAAACTTGCTCCCACTGATCTTTTGGTATATACACCGATCAACGGTATTTTTCACAAATCCAAAAGATGTTATGGTATCATTGAACTTTATATACCATTGTCGTGAGGCTTGTTTAAGTCCATATATTGACTTCTTCAGTTTACACACCATTTGACCTTTCCCTTTAGTTTTGAAACCCTCTGGTTGGTCCATATACACTTCCTCCTCGAGATCTCCATTAAGAAAGGCAGTTTTCACATCCATTTGGTGTAACTCCAAATCATAATGAGCCACCAAAGCCATAATAATTCTTAACGAGTCTTTCTTTGAGACCGGTGAAAAGGTCTCTTTATAATCAATGCCTCCTTTCTGAGTATAACCCTTGGCAACAAGTCTGGCTTTATATCTCTCAATATTGCCATTTGAATCACGTTTGGTCTTAAAGACCCATCTACACCCGATTCTTTTAGAACTTTCAGGCAATTCAACGAGATCCCAGACTTTATTGTATTCCATGGATTTTAACTCTTTCTTCATGGCATCAATCCATTTGTCAGACTCATTACTTTTTATGGCTTGTGAAAATGAAACCGGATCCTTATTAAGACCAATGTCAAAATCTGACTCTTGCAAATAAACCACGTAATCATCCGAAATAGCTGATTTTCTAACTCTTTGAGATTTTCTTAATGGCATTTCTTGTGGTTCATTCGTGTCAGATATTTGTGAGTTAGTTTCTTCATGAAGTGTTTCATCCAAATGTTGCTCGGCGTTGTCAAAGTGTTCTTCAACAACTGGAACAATATTTGGTATTTGTGTGGAAGTAGGCATATTTATGGGTAATAGAATATTGACCCTTACCTCTTTAATTTCCACACTTTGCTTTTCAACACTCCCACTAACTTCACCATTCTCAATGAATCTTGCATTACCGGTTTCAACAATTCTTGAACTATGGTTTGGACAGTAAAACACATACCCTTTAGATTTCTCTGGATAACCAATAAAGTAACCACTTACGTTCGAGAATCTAATTTCTTTTCTTGTGGATTATAAACTCTAGATTCCGCTGGGCAACCCCAAACATGTAGGTGCCTTAAACTAGGTTTCCTTCCTGTCCACAGTTCAAAAGGGGTCTTTGGAACTGCCTTACTAGGAACCCTGTTTAATAAATATACAACGGTTTTAAGAGCATACATCCATAATGATTTGGGTAATGAAGAATTACTTATCATGCTCCTAATTATGTCCATAAGTGTTCGATTACGACTTTCTGCAACACCATTTTGTTGAGGTGTTCCTAGCATAGTATACTGTGCACATATGCCACGTTCCTCGAGGAACTTTGCAAATGGACCTGGACATTGTCCTGACTCATTATATTTTCCATAATATTCACCACCTCTATCCGACCTAATAATTTTCACCTTTTTATCTAATTGCCTTTCAACCTCATTAACAAACACCTTGAGAGCATCTGCTGCTTGAGATTTTTCTTTCAGCAAATAGATGTATCCATAACGTGAAAAATCATCGATAAAAGTGATAAAATATTTTTCTCCACCAAAAGATGGAACATCAAAGGGTCCACACATATCGGTGTGTATAATTTCAAGAAGCCGGGTGCTTCTTGTGGCACCTTTCTTACTATGCTTGGTTTGCTTTCCCTTAATGCAATCCAAATATATAGTAAGATCAGTAAAATTTAGATTCGGAAGAATCTCATTCTTTACTAATCTCTCTAACCTTTCTTTGGATATATGACCCAAACGTATGTGCCACAAGTAAGCAGAACTTTCATCTAGTGAACTACGTTTAATTCCAACATTATGTTGAACATTAAGAAGGGATTCAAAAAAACCAATATCGAGTTTCAATTTATATAAACCATCACTAAGAAAACCAGAACCATATAAAATAGCATTTTTATATAAATTGAAACATCCATTTCCAAACTTAAAATCAAATCCAGAAACATCATGTCTTGAAAGAGAAATCAAATTCCTAGAAACTGAAGGTACATAAAGAGTCTGTAATAGATCAAGGTGACGTCCAGTCTCCATGATCAAACGATAAGTCCCTATGCCTTCAATTGGAGCCTTCATACGATTTCCCATGAACAAGAAATCCTTATTTGGATTTGTGGTTTGGATCGTAAGGAATCCCTGCAACGTAGTAGACACATGAGCAGTTGCACCAGAATCAAGCCACCAAGTATTATTAGGAACTTCTACTAAATTTGATTCGAAACATACAAAAGCACTAATTGTACCTTTCTTTTCGAACCAAGCTTTACGTTTCAGGCAATCTTTCTGATAGTGTCCTTCCTTGTGACAAAAACGACACGTATCTGCCTTACGTTCCTTGTTAGCATCATGTTGAGCTTTAGCAGGTGCTTTCTTCTTCTTGAACTTGTTGGCCTTTGCTTTAAGTCCTTTACCAGCTCCTTGACCCATGAGGTTAATTGAATGACTCCCTTGTTTCTTAAGTCGTGACTCCTCCTGAGTAAGCATACTGGACAATTCACTAACATCCCACTTATCCTTAATAGTGTTATAGTTAATTTGAAAAGGTCCATACTCGGGAGGTAACGAGTTCAGAATAAACTGAACCAAGAAGGAGTCATCTACTTTCATCCCCAAGGTCTGAAGTCTTGCTGCAATGTTAGTCATCTCGATGATATGATTTTGCATACTACGCGACCCATCAAACTTCATGGTCGTGAGTTCAGCCATTAGTGTACCAGCGAGAGACTTATCTGCAGAACAAAAACGTTATTCCACAAACTTCAGGTATTCCCTGGCACTTTCCGTTTGTGGAATAGTACTCTTAATGTTGTTGGCAATATTCATTCGCATAAACATAAGGCTTAGCCTGTTAGAGCGTTCTCATGCTTTATAGAAAGACTTCTCATCCGCACTGCTCGAATCAGTAATGGCAGCGGGCTTATCATTCAGCAGAGCCAAGTCAAGATCCGTCACACCTAAGTGGAACTGGACTTGCTCACGCCATTCAGAGAAGTTCAATCCATTGAACATAGTAACAGACGAAGCAAGCGAATGAAAAGGAATAGCTGCAAAATAGATATTACATGCTCACAAATCAATATGGATTCAACAAAACAATTAAAGCATATCGCAGTTCACCTTTGGGTAAATACTACGATACACTATCATAATTTAAATGCCACTTAGTCTTTAATAGGTATTTAAATATTTTTAACCAAATATATATGCCATCTTTGGACAAACAATATATATTTGACTAAGAATATTAATTTTACCTCATCATATTTACTATTCATAGAATAATTGATTCACCTTTGGGTAAATCCTTAAGTTCTAGCAATAGTAAAAATTAATTTATCCACTAATTTTAAATTATAGGCATTTCATTAATTTAATGGATAAACGGTAATTTTATGTATGCATATTTTCATAAACAAACTAGTTTGGCCACTTTGGTGACTAACAAACTATATAACATAAGTGCACACATAAAATAAAAATCATAAGATTTCATGCATGTGAATACTTTAAACAATCTAGTTTGGCCACTTTGGTGACTAACAAACTTATACACATTAATCACATGATAAAATAAATAATGGTCATGATATTAAAATAGTAGCCTAAAGAAACAAACATAATTCCATGACCACAATTATAAAGTAGGAACATAGTGGGATAACTTAATAACAATTTCAATTTGATTTGTAAGCATAAAATTTTACAATAACTTAAAATTGTTCACTGACGTATGCTTACAATAACTTAATAACAATATTCACTGGTTGTTCACCAATTCATAAACTTAATAACATCCTCTGGAACTCGTATAGCGTGAAGTAAACGTTGTTTGTTTTAACAATTATTTATGAGTTCAGTTGCCTATTCACTTATATTTGCGTTTGCTCAATTAGGATGAATACATATTCATACGATGTATTCGTAAAGCTATTTTCAGTAGCGCTAATTGAGTTTCATCTTGTAAGCATAAATTTTATTCAAACGGTGTATCACATACGTCATAAATTAATATCTTTATAATCGAAGATTATCGTTCAAGCATCATGTTAAACTTAGCATCCATTGTAAGCATAAACTTTAATTCTACCAGGATCTTTAACATGATAATCTTACATGTAATCGTCATAGAAAACATACCTGAATCGTGAGCCATCATCTTTAAGCGGAAGCGTTAATCTGTAATTGGTTTCTCGACCCTTGCCCTAGCTTTCGTTACCGCCGTCTTTAGGGATGGAAGAGAGGAAAAGCAGTAACCCTAATGGGTGGGGAGAGGACCAATTTATAGATGTTCTCAGTTAATCTGGTACGTCCATCAAGTAACCAAAAGTACTAAAAAATGTTTTACTTTCTTGATGTTTGGTTAAAAAACATTTTTTGCGAAAAAAGTGAAAAAAACAAAATCAAAACAAGTATGAAGCATGCATACACCACCTGATGAATAGCTTTTCAAAAGAGAAAAAACTTTTCCCTCTTATTAGCTTTAAAATTTCAAGGCCATCAGTTCTTCAGTTCCCTCTTTCCTCCATAGTCCAGACCACTATATAAAAATAAATAAATAAATAAATTTTAAAAAAAACAAACAGACAAGAGACCAACTTATTGGTAAGTTGACATTGTTTATATTGTTTTGGACCCCAAAGGGGAGAACTAGGAATATAATGGTTATATTACGACGAGCTAGAAGTTGCTTATTATTAGTAACGATGTTTCTGAAGACAGCAGGTCAAAAAGTTTTAGTACTCAAATTAAAATTTGATACGAAATTTGTAAATTTGTTTTAACTTTAGCAGATAAACCTCGTCTAATTAATGGGAAAATTTAGTTAACACAGCCATCATTATTGATGCATGGTAGCAAACATGAGGTACAAAATGAATTGTATATAGAAATTTGGACATGCATCAGACAGACATGCACAGGCAATCATCATGTAGTGCTAATAATGATTTTTTATGAGCTGTGATAAATCATGGTATGATTGTTACATGCCCTGAACATAAAGAATTTTTTTTTTTTTTTTTGGTTTTTTATTCGTGTCGATAACCGTATTGCGGTATTGAGATCTAAATAATTCGGATTCGAATCGGGTAAGCTCATTAAAAGTGGAAATCATTACTTTTGGTGAGTAAATGACTAGTGGAACAGTGAGGTAGCAAAGATCAGACACGAAGTGGTTCTAAGGACCCGTTTTCATTAGTTTGGTCATCCTAACATCATCATGACATAACGACTTTTGGCCTACAATTTGGTCTTTTTCGATCGACTCCAGCCCCAAACATATGGGAAATTAATAAGGTCCGTGCCCCATTCTAAGAATAACTTAATGGCTTGATTAATTCCTTTTTAACTTAACTATAGGCATTCTTTTTAAAAAGTAAAAGGAATAAAAGTTGAAGAGCCATACCGTTGTCTATTCCTTGTTATATCTTAGAATATTTAATAGCTTGATTCTTTTTATGTGATTTTTTCAAAGAAAGAGGTCGGCCATGAAATGAAAAGCAAAAAAGAACAACTTAAATATGTCGTACTTATTCAATCAATATCAAGATTATGACTACTCTTTATTTGTTTTCTATAGTAATAATTGTATCACGTAGGGTACATTGATGTAACAACGGCTATTGATTTCCTTTTCCGAAATTCTGTTGGACGATATACTGACGTACTCTCCTGAGGCCAATTGTAATTGCACTTGCTGTAATTGTTTTCTGGAACCCTGCAATTTATTCATTCCTTTGTAATCTCCCTTTCACTTTTGTCTATGTGCATCATTTTATGATTTCCTATCCTAAATTTGCATTAAACAGTTAGCCAAAATTATGTATAGAAAAAGGGACAAATCTAATAATAACGTGTAATTTGTTAACCGTACAATTCAAGTAGTTTTGTGGTCACCAAAAAACTAAAAGATCACCAATTAATCTTGTCTCCGTTTGAAGATTTGTTTTTAGGGACTTTTACATACGTATAGTATATTATTTTCCCTACTCATACATTACTTTCCCAACTCATCTTTCAATTTAATTACCTTATATATACAAATTTATAAATTATATACACTCTTGTAATTAAATGAGTATTATTTTATATTAGGAATCAATTATTTCTCATCCTCTCTCTCTCTCTCAATTCCTAATTTCAGTAATATAGAGCAAAAGAAAATAGAGCAGCAATTCCACCATTAACAACCATTAAAAAGCTTGAAGCTTTGAATTCGAATTTGAGTTTTCAAAAAAAAAATTATTTGTAAGAATTTTTCTCTCTCTGTCTCTCAATCCCTAATTCCAGTAATGTAAAACAAAGAAAAAAATAACTTCAATTCCACCATTGACAGCTATTAAAAAGCTTTTGTTAAGTACTAATTATTTATATTAATTAGTTAGAAGTTAGTGGAGTCATTAGTTAGTTATGACAGCTGTACCAGTCAGCTTAGTAGTTAGCAAGGTAGTTAGTGGTTAGTCGACCTAATCTTAGCTTGGTTGCACTATTGTATATAGTGGAGGTTCCACTCATTTTTCTTTTCTCAATCAATCAATTCAATTACATTGTTCTCGAATCTTCTCTATCTTCTTCTTCGTCTCTCTCTCTCTCTATGAGCTCTCATGGCACGAAGTCACAGCTCCATCACCATTGAAGCTCAACTTTAATATGGTATCAGAGCAAGGAGCATCAATTTTGGACTATCTTCACAAAGTTTGTTAGTTCTACTTCTGCTCCTAACCTTTCGAACTAGATCACACACACGCAAATTCATTTCGAGTTGTAGTTCTGAGCATAAGTTTTGTTCTTACTTCTGATCTGTAATTCTAGCCATAAAGTCCATTAGAAATTCTGTAGATTAGAAACATGACTACTGGTGAGAATGATAATCAGTCAACACCAATTGTGAATGAGTCTCTCAACCAGTCAGGTGTTGATACTAGTAGTCCTTTGTATATGCATCCATACGATAATTCTGGGGTAGCTTTATTTCCCGCTCCATTTGATGGTTTTGATTATCGATCGTGGAGAAGAGTTGTGATGCAGGCATTATCTGTGAAAAATATGTTGGGATTTATCAACGGAGAGTGCAAAAGACCAGATCTAGATTCATCAAAATTTCGCATATGGGAAAGATGTGATGATAAGGTCACATATGGATCCTGAACTCTTTGACCAAGGAAATTACAGATAGTGTTGAATATGTAGCTGATGCATTCGAATTGTGGATAGAACTTGAGAATTGGTATGACCAAACAAATGGGACAAAGCTGTACCAAATTCAGAAGGAGATCAATGATGTATCTCAAGGATCACCTGAACTAGTTATTACACAAAAATGAAAAAGTTATGGGAGGAACTTAATACCTTGATTGTCAAATCTCATTGCACTTGCAATTATTGGAGCTAAGTAAAGTATGCATAAGGCTGAACATGATAGGAGACTCATACAATTCCTTGTGGGATTGAATAGGACATACACTATTGTTCGAGACAGCATATTGATGATGAATCCTCTTCCCTCAATTGACTGGTATACTCTCGTGTGAATTTTTCAAGAATAAAGTTGATTCATGTCTTATAGATTCAGGAGCATCAAACAACATGACCTTCAACGGATCTTTATTAACCAATATAACAAACTTACCTTATCTCCTAAGTCATACTTCCAAATTGCTACAAAGTAAAGGTGACAGAAATTGGTAGTGTAATTCTCACATCAAAGATCACTCTAGATAAAATGATGTATGTTCCTACTTTCAAATACAATTTAATCGATGTTCACTCTTTAACCTCTTATCTCAATTGTCGTGTTGCCTTTTTTTAAACTTTGATGTATATTGCAGGTCCCTTCAATGAAAAGCCTCTAGTGATTGGTAACGTGAGAAATGGGCTATACATCATATGCCCAAGTTGTTTGAAGAAGAATAATGCAAGACCTGCAGAAAAGGACAATCACATACTACCTACCATTTATACTTGTTGAACTTGTTACACATACTGTCCCTCTCATTCTACTGTAGATATACCAGTTCATACCAATAAGTGTGTATCCTTTCCAATTGTAAGTAATTCATGTGCAAGTTCTAAAGAACAAACTTCATTCACAAGTCCATCTTCTGAATTACCTAGCATATTCTCTCATTCTTGGGCTGAAAATAATGTGAATATGTTGTGACTTGGACATGTCCCCTTTGTTAAAATGAAGAGGATTACCTTCATACCTGCTAACTTCTCCCTCAAACAACCTTTCAACCGCACCATTTGTCCAATGGTTAGATAAGAAAGACTACTATTTCCTCAGATAATCAGCGCAACTAACAAAATCTTTGAACTTTTACATGTTAATCTGTGGGGTCCATATCAAGTTCCTACACATGATAAAAATAAATATTTTATCACCATAGTGGATGATTATTGCAGGTCCACTTGGACTCACCTCTTATCCAGTAAAAGTAATGCCATGCGATACTCAAAAATTTTATGAATCTAGTGGAAAACTAGGTTGGTGGAACCATCAAGTCTATAAGGTAAGATAACGGACTGGTCGTGATGGCGCCCAGCACGTTGCTAAGCCAGCCTGACTGATTGATAACATTAACGGAGCTAGAATCTCTCTTTAGCCCATTTAAGCATATTAAATCACGAAGCAATAGCGATACAAATAACGAAAACAGGGAACCAAGTCCCGTAATACATCAACTCCCATAGACCGAAGGGTCAAGAGTCGTGAGCCTCTACCGAACATGAGTGTATAAAGGTTTACAAGATACCAAGTGCGGAAAGAAAAGTCAATACAAAATCAAAAGACAGTAAGAAGGAATATCGGGTCCTGCGGACTCTGCGCTACCTCGAATATCCACGAACGTCGCCTCGCACGGCCTGTCGGATCACTGCTCGAGAGGTACCGGATCGCGCACGAGGTGCGAGGAGTAAAATGAGTACTGCCGGACTCGGTGGTAATAAACAAGGGTAAGACGAGCGCGGATAAGAAATCCGCGATAAAGCACTATGTAAAACTATAATCGGCTACCCTGTCATAGAATCAATATTCATTGTACCTGTACCGACAAATACCAATAAATAGCATAACAGACTAGCAGATGTAGCTAAATGCGATGCAATGCATGATATGACCGCTACGGCGCGTGGCCCGGCTCCGATTTTTGGGTGCCGGTGCTCACTGTGTGGGGGTTCGGACTCGGAGGGGCTCCTACGGCCCAAGCACGTCTCGTAGAGATATTCTGCTGCGTGCGGTCCGATCCGACATATATCTCGCTGCGGCGCGCGGCCCGGTCCACTACTAGTCGGCTAATATGCAGATACAGCCTCGCAAGCTCAAAAATAGTTTTTGAAAACTCTTTTATCATTTTTCGGTTGGAAAACAGAGTAATATCAAGTTCCGGAGATTGGAATTAGCATAATAACAAAAATGGCTGCGGACTAGTAGTAAACTAGCATGTCTATATGATAAGACAATGATAACGATCCTCGCGGGATCCAATAAGTGGCTCACGGCCCACATGTATACTCAACCGCCCAAGAAGGGGGTTCCTCGGCTCAAGAGTGGCCATTATCACAATATATATATATATATGCAACCATCCGAGAAGGAGGTTCGACGGCTCGAGAATAGCCAATAATACGGTATCAACAGGTCGGACTAATATATAGTCTCCAGTTCATGATCGACCCCGCACTCTCAAGAGTGTGCGTGTCTCGCCGCTATACAGCGTCACAAAGTGGTATACCGGGGTTTCGAACCCGCTGGTCATCACCCACGTCTATTACTCACCTCAATACGGCGCGACGACTACTCCGCAATGCCCTTGCCACGAGAATCAAGCTCCGCACGCGTAGAATCTGATCAAATACAGTATAAATACAACAAATTAGGCCAATGGGACGACACCCAATCAATTCAACTCAATTTACATCAAAATTCCCAAAGTTGTCGAAACCCGACTTTCGGTACGCTTGTCGAAAAATCACGAAAGTCACATATTCGGAACCCTCATCTCAATACGAGTCTAAGCATATCAATTTTACCAAATTCGGACTCCGTTTGCCCATTCAAAACCTTGATTTTCTAAAGTTCAAGCCTAGGGCTAAATCCTCCATAAATTACCCCAAATTCCTCCATTTTCATGATATAATTGCATAATATTACCAATACTAATCATAGTTTAAGTCCATAGTTGATTACTTGATGATTTCCCTTGAGTTTCTCTTCAAAATCGCCCAAATCGCCTCTAAAGCGGAGACCCAAATGTGTGAAATGTTTCTGAAATTTTTCTAACTTCTGATACACTTAACTCACAGCGATTTTCGCTTCTGCGGATAAAATTCCGCTCCTACGAGTCCGTATCCGCGACCAAAGGGTCGCTTCAGCGATTCCAGGCCTAGCCGGCCAATTCCGCTTCTGCGAGAAAAGGACCGCTTATGCGCGTCCGCTTCCGCG
The DNA here is from genome assembly GCA_032618575.1 of Nicotiana noctiflora. Taxonomy (NCBI): domain Eukaryota; kingdom Viridiplantae; phylum Streptophyta; class Magnoliopsida; order Solanales; family Solanaceae; genus Nicotiana; species Nicotiana noctiflora. The sequence goes on along the minus strand of JASVEL010000364.1, from coordinate 24,046 downwards.
ATTAAACCTCCGCTTTTGCGAAGACATCCGCTTCTGCGCACCAGAGTCCGCTCCTGCGGACTCGCCCAGGCGGTCAAGTGTCCGCTTCCGCGGACCTTCCCATTTTCTTCTCGTCCGCTTCTGCGATCACTGGCTCGCACCAGCGATGCCGCTTCAGCGGAAAAATGTTCCGCTTCTGCGTAACCAAGCGCTCCTGCGCCCCTCGTCCGCTTCTGCGGACTCGCTCCTGCGCCCACAATTCCGCAGGAGCGGAAACAACAGAAACAGAATCCCAACCTGCAATTCTTCCACAATTTCTCCCGTTTAACCATCTGAAATCACCCCGAGGCCCCCGGGACCCCAACGAAAACCACCAACATACTCCAAAATACGATACGAACTTGTTCCAATCATAAAAACACCATCCTAAACATTAAAATCACCAATTACACACGGATTCAAGCCTAAATTCTTTAAAACATTCCGAATTACACAATCAATCAAAAACCCGACTAAACGACGTCCGAATGACCTGAAATTTTGCAGACACATCCAAAATCACCTAACGAAGCTACTGCAACTGTCGGAATTCCATTCCGACCCCCGGATCAAAATCTCACCTACCGTTCGAATTTCGCCAAAATTCAACCTTAGCCAATTCAAGCCTATTTCTACACCGGGCCTCCAAATTCAATTCCGATCGCTCCCCTAAGTCACAAATCACCTCCCGGAACTAACCGAATCATCGGAATCCGATTCCGAGCCCTCTAACCAAATAGTCAACTCCGGGTTGACTTTCCTTATTCAAGTTTCCTTCACAAAGGCTATATGCCTCATTTTCAATCCAATTCACTCCTAACTCACCCGATAGACTCTAACACTGATATAAAACCATAAAACATGTATTTACAACATAACGGGGTGGTAATTCCCGTGACGACGGGCCGGGTCGTCACATTCTCCCCCTCTTAAACAAACGCTCGTCCTCGAGCGGGTCAAGAAACATACCTGAAGTCTCAAACAAGTGAGGATATCTGCTTCGCATCTCCCGCTCGGTATCCCAAATGGCCTCCTCCATAGGCCGACCTCTCCACTGCACCTTCAATGAAGCAATCTCCTTAGACCTCAATTTTCTCACCTGTCGTCCCAAAATGGCAATAGGCTCCACATCGTAGGATAGATCACCATCAAGCTGAATGGTACTGAAGTCTAATACATGAGACGGATCTCCAATGTACTTCCGGAGCATAGACACATGGAATACTGGATGAACGCTGGATAAGCTGGGCGGCAAAGCCAACTTATATGCCACCTCTCCGACTCTCCTAAGTATCTCGAAAGGACCAATGTACCTGGGACTCAACTTTCCTTTCTTCCCAAACCTCATGACACCCTTCATAGGTGAAATCTTCAACAATACTCTGTCACCGACCATGAAAGACAACTCTCGAACTCTACGGTCCGCATAACTCTTCTGACGAGGACTGTGCTGTACGAAGCCTCTCCTGGATCAACTTTGCTCTATCCAGAGCATCGTGGACTAACTCAGTCCCTATCAATCTAACCTCACCAGGCTGAAACCATCCCACGGGGGATCTACGCCGCCTGCCGTACAATGCCTCGTACGGGGCCATCCGAATACTCGACTGATAGCTGTTGTTGTAGGCAAACTCGGCAAGTGGTAGGAACTCGTCCCACGAACCACCAAAATCAATCACACAAAGCTCGCAACATATCCTCCGGGATCTGAATAGTGCGCTCAGAGACTGTCCGTCTGTCCGGGGGTGAAATGTTGTACTCAAATCAACCCGCGCGTACCCATTTCTCGCCGAAATGCTCTCCAAAACTGAGAGTGAACTGAGTACCCACGTCGGATATGATAGACAACGGGACTCCATGCAACCGAACAATCTCTCGAATAAAGATCGATGCCAACCGCTCGGATGAGTAGGTAGTACTAACTGGAATGAAGTGAGCTGACTTGGTCGGTCTATCCACAATCACCCATACAGAATCAAACTTCCTCGCCGTCCGAGGGAGTCCAGTAACAAAGTCCATAGTGATCCTCTCCCATTTCCACTCAGGAATAACAATGCGCTGAAATACGCCACCGGGCCTCTGATGCTCGTACTTAACCTGCTGACAGTTGAGGCACCGTGCTACATGTCTGACAATGTCCATTTTCATCTTTCTCCACCAATAGTCTTGTTTCAAATCTTGATACATCTTCGCGGCTCCTGGATGGATAGAATACCGCGAGCTATGGGCCTCCTCCAGAATCAACTCGCGAAGGCCATCAACATTGGGCACGCATATCCGGCCCTGCATCCTCAATACGCCGTCACTATCAATGGTGACATCTCTAGCATCATCATGCTGAACTCTGTCCCTCAGGACAGCCAAATGTGGATCATCATGCTGGTGCTCACGAATACGATCATATAGAGATGACCGAGATACAACACAAGCCAATACACTGCTGGGCTCCGAAATATCTAACCTCACTAGCCGATTGGCTAGCATCTGAACATCATAAGCAAATGGCCTCTCCTCAGCTGGAATATATGCCAAGCTCCCCATACTGACCTGCATTTCGGCTCAAGGCATCGGCCACTACATTGGCCTTTCCGAGATGATACAGAATAGTAATATTATAATCCTTAAGCAGCTCGAGCCACCTCCGCTGCCTCAAATTAAGATCCTTTTGCTTGAACAAATGCTGAAGACTGTGATGATCAGTGAATACGTCACAAGATACGCCATATAAGTAGTGCCTCCAATTCTTCAAAGCATGAACTATAGCAGCCAACTCTAAATCGTGAATATGGTAGTTCTTCTCATGGGGCTTCAACTGATGAGAAGTATAAGTAATCACTCTACCCTCCTGCATCAACACACAACCGATCCGGACTTTTGAAGCATCACAATAAATGGTATAAGAACCCGAAGGTGATGGCAAGACTAATACTTGAGTTGTGGTCAAAGGCGTCTTGAGCTTTTGAAAGCTCTCCTCACACTCGTCCGACAATACAAACGAAGCACCCTTTTGCGTCAATGACGCAATAGATAAGAAACCCTGAACTAATCGGCGATAATAACCCGCCAAACAGAGGAAACTAAAAATCTCTGAGGTTGAGAACAGTCTAGACCAACTCTGAACCGCCTCTATCTTCTTTGGATCCACCTAAATACCATCACGAGACACCACATGTCCCAGAAATGCTACGGACTCGAGCCAAAACTCGCACTTGGAGAATTTAGCATATAGGTTCTCCTCCCTCAATCTCTGCAACACAATACTCAAATGCTGAGCATGCTCCTCCCTGACTACGGGAGTAGACTAGAATGTCATCAATGAACACGATCACAAATGAATCCAAATAAGGCATGAACACGCTGTTCATCAGATGCATAAATGCTGCTGGGGCATTGGTCAGCCCAAACGACATCACAAGAAACTCATAATGACCATATCGGGTCCTAAATGCAGTCTTCATAATATCCGAATCCCTGATCTTCAGTTGATGATAGCCTGAACGAAGATCAATCTTAGAAAACACCCTCGCACCATGTAACCGATCAAACAAATCATCTATGCGCGGTAGAGGGTACTTGTTCTTCACTGTCACTTTGTTCAATTGCCTATAATCAATACACGTTCGCATGGAACCATCTTTCTTTTTAACAAATAATACCGGCGCACCCCACGGAGACACGCTAGGGCGGATGAAACCCTTATCCAGAAGTTCTTGAAGTTGCTCTTTCAGTTCTTTCAACTCAGCTGGTGCCATACGATACGGAGGAATAGAAATAGGCTGAGTGCCCGGCACCAAATCGATACCAAAATCAATATCCCTGTCCGACGGCATGCCAGGCAGGTCTGAGGGAAACACATCAGGAAAGTCTCGCACAACCGGTACAGAATCAATGCTAGGAGACTCAGCTCCCACATCTCTCACAAAAGCTAAGTACGATAAACACCCTTTTTCAACCATCTTCAGAGCTTTTAAGAATGAAATAACACGGCTAGGGACGAAATCGGTCGAACCCCGCCACTCGATCCGAGAAATACCAGGAATGGCCAACGTAACTGTCTTAGCATGACAGTCCAATATAGCATGGTACGGAGACAACCGGTCCATACCCAATATAACATCAAAGTCCACCATCCCCAACAATAACAAATCGGCTTGGGTCTCCAGACCTGTGACGGCCCAAAGTGTCATCACTTATTTTAATAATCATTTCGAGCCGCGGGGGTGGATACATGAACAGGTAAATCAAGACTACCACGAGTTGCACCCAAATGATGTGCAAAATAAGAGGACACGTAAGAATATGTGGACCCCGAATCAAATAGAACGCAGGCATCTCGCGCGGCGGACGAAATGATACCTCGTAATCACGACGTCGGAGGCAAGCGCGCATCACGCGCCGTCGGGGAAGTGCGTAGAATCGCGCATGGCCTCCGCCGGATCTCTCCTCGCCCCCTAGGGCGACCACGAGAAGCCCGACCTCCACCTCTACTGGGCCGAGATGGTGCCGAAGATGAGGGCCGATCCCTCTGCCGAGTCCTGTCCCTACGTAGTCGAGGGCATCGTCTCCTCGTGTGGCCAAACTCGCCACGCTTATAACATGCACCCGGTGCCGGAGAAGTAGGTGTTGCACTGCGGGCCGGGAGGGCACTAAGTGATGACCGACCCTGCTGAAATCCCCGTCGACCACGACCGTGAGAACCTCCGCTCTCGCTGCGGGCGGCACCGAATGAGAAGGTGCAGATGAGCGACCTCGCTCTGCCGGGAATGCCCTACAGATGGAGCACCGGCGAAAGCGCCGAACCACGAGGCCTCTCGGCCTCCCGCTCCTCTCTCTCTCGGCGACGATCCGCCTCAATGGAGCGTGCCATATCGACAACTTGCTCAAATGATGATGACAAAACTCTCTCTCTGGTCATAAGAATGCGGATAGAGTGGTTGAGGCCATCAATGAACCTCCTGATCCTCTCCCTATCGGTGGGGATCATCCATGTGGCATGCTTAGCCAACTGAGTGAATCTAAGCTCATGCGGGTCCACGGACATGTCGCCCCGAATCAACCACTCGAGCCGGCGACGTAGCTCCTCGCGACGAGGCCGAGGTACATATTTCTCTAAAAGAGAGTAGAGAATCTGCCGCCATGTGAGAGGTGTCGCTCCTGCGAGGCCTACGCCTCTCGAACTCCTCCCACCGATCAAATGCGGGACCGGTAAACTGAAATGTAGTAAGTGAAACTCCGTCGGACTCGAGAATACCCGGCCGTGCGCGACATCTTCCGACACACATCCAAGAAACCATGGGCATCCTCGCCCTCGGCGCCACTAAAATGGGGTGGCTGAAGTCTGCCAGATCTCTCAAGACGACGCTGGCTCGTCGTCGGGCATAACTTCGAACCATATGCTCTGGAGCTGGAGCGCGGGTGCAGTCGGAGGAATAACCGGTGCAACCACCGAGCGAGGGACCGCCTGCGGTGTGCGAAGTCCACGAACAACCGGGTCGGTGTGCGAGCTGCGAGGGTCTGCGCGACCGCCCACCGGCGAGATGTCGCTACGATGGCGGTGGGCCGAAACTACCGAGCCAAGCCGGAACACACCGATAATATGCGAGCAAGAGTCTCCCGAAGACCGGGAATAGCAATAGATATAGTACGGCCACGAGCCGGGACTGGCCGGAGCATCGACCGACCGGGGGCCGCTCGCGAGCCGATACGACGGGCGGGTCGGTCGGCGCCTGCCTCGGCCGCCACCTCTAACTCTAGCACGACCGCGCCCGCGGCCTCAACGGGTGGCGATGGAGGTCGTCCACCTCGTCACGATGCTCGCGTTCTCGCCATCCGCGAGAGAATAGAATATAGAAGTTCGGTTCTTGGAACAACAAGATCGCACGACGAGTTCGAGAAAAGTGAAGTTTTCCTAAAGGTTCGCGACCTCCCGAGGATAAGGACGGGCGTCCCCGTGCCGATCCACGAGACTCTACTAACCGGCTCGGGACTCGCAAGGCCTAGTAAACCTAGGCTTTGATACCAACTTGTCACGACCCCAAATCCGATCGTGATGGCGCCCAGAGCACATTGCTAAGCCAGCCTGACCAATCGATAACATTAACGGAGCTAGAAGCTCTCTTTAGCCCGTTTAAGCATATTAAATCACGAAGCAATAGCGATACAAATAACGAAAACGAGAAACCAAGTCCCATAATACATCAACTCCCATAGACCGAAGGGTCAAGAGTCATGAGCCTCTCCTGAACATGAGTGTATAAAGGTTTACAAGATACCAAGTGCGGAAAGAAAAGTCAATACAAAATCAAAAGACGGTAGGAAGGAATATCGGGTCCTGCGGACTGCTGCGCTACCTCGAATATCCACGAACGTCGCCTCGCACGGCCTGCGGATCACTGCTGCGAGAGGTACACGGATGCGCACACGAGGTGCGGGGAGTAAAATAAGACTGCCGGACTCGGTGGTAATAAACAAGGGTAAGACGGCGCGGATAAGAAATCCGCAATAAAGCACTATGTAAAACTATAATCGGCTACCCTGTCATAGAATCAATATTCATTGTACATGTACCAACAAATACCAATAAATAGCATAACAGCTAGCGGATGTAGCTAAATGCAATGCAATGCATGATATGACCAGCTACGGCGCGTGGCCGGGCTCCGATTTTTGGGTGCCGTGCTCGCTTGCGGGGTTCGGACTCGGAGGGTCTCCTACGACCCAAGCACGTCTCGTAAAGATATTCTGCCGGCGTGCGGTCCGGTCCAACATATATCTTGCTCTGCGGCGCGCGGCCGGATCCACTACTAGTCGGCTAATATGCGGATACAACCTCGCGAGGCTCAAAAATAGTTTTTGAAAACTCTTTTATCATTTTTCGGTTGGAAAACAAGTAATATCAAGTTCCGGAGATTGGAATTAGCATAATAACAAAAATAGCTGCGGACTAGTAGTAAACTAGCGTGTCTATATGATAAGACAATGATAACGATCCTCGCGGGATCCAATAACTGGCTCACGGCCCACATGTATACTCAACCGCCCAAGAAGGGGGTTCCTCGGCTCGAGAGTGGCCATTATCACAATATATATATATGCAACCATCCGAGAAGGAGGTTCGACGGCTCGAGAATAGCCAATAATACGGTATCAACAGGTCGGACTAATATATAGTCTCCAGTTCATGATCGACCCCGCACTCTCAAGAGTGTGCGTGTCTCGCCGCTATACGGCGTCACAAAGTGGTATACCGGGGTTTCGAACCCGCTGGTCATCACCCACATCTATTACTCACCTCAATACGGCGCGACGACTACTCCGCAATGCCCTTGCCACGAGAATCAAGCTCCGCACGCGTAGAATCTGATCAAATACAGTAGAAATACAACAAATTAGGCCAATGGGACGACACCCAATCAATACAACTCAATTTACATCAAAATTCCCAAAGTTGTCAAAACCCGACTTTCGGTACGCTTATCGAAAAATCACGAAAGTCACATATTCGGAACCATCATCTCAATACGAGTCTAAGCATATCAATTTTACCAAATTCGGACTCCATTTGCCCATTCAAAACCTTGATTTTCTAAAGTTCAAGCCTAGGGCTAAATCCTCCATAAATTACCCCAAATTCCTCCATTTTCATGATATAATTGCATAATATTACCAATACTAATCATAGTTTAAGTCCATAGTTGATTACTTGATGATTTCCCTTGAATTTCTCTTCAAAATCGCCCAAATCGCCTCTAAGCCGAGACCCAAAATGTGTGAAATGTTCTGAAATTTTTCTAACTTCTGATACACTTAACTCACTGCGATTTTCGCTTCCGCGGATAAAATTCCGCTCCTACGAGTCCGTATCCGCGACCGAAGGGTCGCTTCAGCGGTTCCAGGCCTAGCCGGCCAATTCCGCTTCCGCGAGAAAAGGACCGCTTATGCGCGTCCGCTTCCGCGATTAAACCTCCGACCTCGCGAAGACGTCCGCTCGCGCACCGAGTCGGCTCCGCGCGGACTCGCCCGGTGCGGTCGGTGTCCGCGCACGCGGACCTTCCCATTTTCTTCTCGTCGGCTTCTGCGATCACCGGCTCGCACCGACGATGCCGCTTCGGCGGAAAATGTTCGCTCTCGCGGGCCAGCGCTGCGCTCCTCAGTCCGCTCTCGCGGACTCGCTCCTGCGCCCCCGATTCCGCAAGGAGCGGAAACAACAGAGACGGAATCCCAACCAGCAATTTTTCCACATTTTCTCCCGTTTAACCATCCGAAAACACCCGAGGCCCCGGGACCCCAACAAAAACCACCAACATACTCCAAAACACGATACGAACTTGTTCCAATCATAAAAACACCATCCTAAATATTAAAATCACCAATTACACACGGATTCAAGCCTAAATTCCTTAAAACATTCCGAATTACACAATCGATCAAAAACCCGACTAAACGACGTCCGAATGACCTGAAATTTTGCAGGCACATCCAAAATCACCTAACGAAGCTACTGCAACTGTCGGAATTCCATTCCGACCCCGGATCAAAATCTCACCTACCGTTCGGATTTCGCCAAAATTCAACCTTAGCCAATTCAAGCCTATTTCTACACCGGGCCTCCAAATTCAATTCCGATCGCTCCCTTAAGTCACAAATCACCTCCCGGAACTAACCGAATCATCGGAATCCGATTCCGAGCCCTCTAACCAAATAGTCAACTCCGGGTTGACTTTCTTTATTCAAGTTTCCTTCACAAAGGCTATATGCCTCATTTCCAATCCCAATCACTCCTAACTCACTCCATAGACTCTAACACTGATATAAAACCATAAAACATGTATTTACAACATAACGGTGTGGTAATTCTCGTAACGACGGAACCATCAAGTCTATAAGGTAAGATAACGGACTGGAGTTTACCAGCAGAGAAGCAACCATGTTGTTCCAATCTAAAGGGATCATTCATCAAAGGACTTGTCCCTACACACCACAGGAGAATGGTGTGGTGGAGAGAAAATACAAATACCTCCTTGAAACAGCCAGATCCCTCCTTTTTCAATCCAAGCTGCCTCTAAGATATTAGGGTGAATGTATCCTTTGTGCCACTTATACAATAAATGGATTGCCATCCAATTCTATCAGCAATAAGACACCATAAGAATCACTGCACGAAAAAAGGCCAAAGTATTCCTACCTTAAGAGCTTTGGTTGCCTATGCTATTCTGCTGTAGCAATGCCACATAGGGACAAGTTCAATCCCAAACAACACCTCATTTCTTTGTTGGATATCCTTTCAACACAAAGGGGTACAAAGTTCTAAGTCTAGCCAATAGAAAAATTCTTGTTTTTAGAGTGTGGTGTTTAATGACTCCATTTTTTACTTTTAGTGTTAGTATGAACAAATCTTCTAAATCATCTGTTCCTTAACCAATTCCCTTCATTGAATCTCTAAGTGAACAACCCCCTGAGAATACAAATATCACACAGACTCCTGAAGTCTTGAATGACCAAAGGAGTGTAGACAGCACATCTATTTCTATGTCACCTATGCATGTAGCTAGTCCTTTACCTTCTGGAACGCCTAGTTCTTCACCACCTAATGTATCATCACAACATAACACTGAACAGACTAATGTATAACAAATTCATCCAACAAGATAGTCACATAGAGCTCACAAACTTCCCACATACCTATAGAACTATGTTCATTCCATACTTCAACTTAAAACTAATTCTGCTTCCCAAAATCCTTTGTTCTGTGTAAATCACCATATTGCCTCTGATCTACTAACTCCTGATAGTCAAACTCTTGTGAGAAATGTTTGTCATGATAGGGAACCATAATCATATTAGGAAGCAGCCATTGATCCTGCATGGCAAGTTGCTATGACACAGGAATTTGGTGCATTACACTCTAATCACACTTGGGATTTAGTGATGATACCACATGGGAAGAAAGCAATTGGTTGTAAGTTGGTGTATAAGGTGAAACACAAAGCATATGGCGGGATTGAGAGGTCCAAAGACAGGTTAGTTGTCAAAGGTTACACTCAACAAGCAGGAATAGACTATACATAAACTTTCTCACCAGTTGTAAAGATGACAACAGTTAGGGCCTTAATAGCTACAATAGTTAAGAAAGGCTGGTCCATCTCACAGTTGGATGTGAATAATGCTTTTCTACATGGGGATCCCAATGAAGAAGTATATATGCAGGTACCACCTTTTTAGTCTAGTACCACCTTTTTAGTCTACAAATTGAACAAATCTCTTTATGGTCTGAAATAAGCAAGTAGACAATGGTATGCAAAACTAGTCGAGGCACTATGCTCAAGGGGATACACACATTCCATGTATGACTATTCATTTTTCTATAAAAGGAATGTAAATACATCAGTCTATGTTGCTATATATGTGGATGATGTATTATTAACTGGGACTGATCAATAAGAGATTGCACAACTCAAGAGTTTCCTTCATGAGCGGTTCAAGATTAAGGATCTAGGACAATTTTATTATTTCCTGGGACTGGAAATTATGTATAAGGATGATGAGGCCATTATATCACAAAGGAAAATGTTAGATCTGCTGAAGGAGTATAATTGTGTAGAACACAAGGCTTCCTCTTCACCATTGGACACTACTATAAAACTAAAGGCCAAGGGGGGAACAATACTGCAGGATCCCACTTACTACAGGAAGTTAGTAGACAAACTAAATTTTCTAACTAACACCATATTGGACATAGCATATAGTGTTCAACACTTAAGTCAGTTTATGCAGGAGCCTAGAGGGCCTCACCTGAAGGCATCATTTCACTTGTTGAGATACTTAAAGAGTGATCCTACCTTGGGAATTTTCATGTCAAAGGATGTGGACCATACAGTTAAAGTTTATTGTGATTCTGATTGGGCAACTTGCCCAGACTCTAGGAGGTCCATCACAGGGTATATGGTCTTGTTGGGCAACAGTCCCAATAGTTGGAAGTCTAAGAAGCAAGAGACTATATCACTTGCTTCTGCAGAAGCAGAATATAGAGCCACGAGAAAGGTTATGGGAGAGCTAGTATAGTTACACAGGCTGTTTGAAGAGTCGACTGTCATTTTTTCTTTGCCCATTTCAGTCTTCTGCGATAGCCAGTCTGCATTGGATATTGCAAGGAATCCAGTATTCTACGAGAGGACCAAGCATATAGAAGTCAACTGTCATTTTGTGCTTGATCAACTACAAGCAGGCTTGCTTGCTCTCCATCATATTAAAACAGACAACCAGCTCGCAGATGTTCTAACTAAAGCCTTGACAGGGATCAAACACAATGCTACATTAGACAAATTGATTGTGTTTACTACACCTCCAACTTTAAGGGGAGTGTTAAGAACTAATTATTTGTACTAATTAGTTAGTTAGAAGTTGGTGAAGTCATTAGTTAGTTATGACAGCAGTACCAATGAGCTTAGTAGTTAGCAAGGTAGTTGGTGGTTAGCCGATCTAGTCTTAGCTTGATTGCACAATTATATATAGTGGAGGTTCCACTTATTTTTCTTTTCGCAACCAGTCAATTCAATTACAGTATTCTCGAATCTTCTTCATCTTCTTCTCCTTCTCTTCTCCTTCTTCTCTCTCTCTCTCTCTCTCTCTCTCTCTCTCTCTCTCCCTCTCTCTCTCTCTGAGCTCTCATGGCACGAAGGTCACAGCTCCATCACCATTGAAGCTCAACTTCAAGTAACAGTAAAACTTTAGTTATTGTTCTATGGTTAATTTTAATAGCTTTGAATTCGAATTTGGATTTTCAAAAATCATTTTTGTTTGGATTGGGTGTTGTTTCAAACAATTGAAAATATGATTTGGAGTTTATGTTTCAATTTTGAGGGTATTTTGGTTAAGATTAGACTTTATTGTGGTTAAATTTCAAAGTAAAACTCGAAGAAGAAGACATGACATACATTATACTTCGGAAATTATAGTAAAATTATAGAAAAATTATATTATGTTATCTATTGTATGAAAGTTGAACAATTTTATTTAAAAGTTACATAAAATTTGTATAATATATATATATATATATATATATATATATATATATATATATATATATATGTGTGTGTGTGTGTGTGTGTGTGTGTACATAAACATTTATAAGGAAATACTCTGCTCTGCAATAACAGCCCGGATAAATACCAAATCATGACTATTTTTCTTAAAAAGATTTCAAAGATGTATGTAGAAATACCTTATTTTATCGGATAGTCCAACTTCTTTTAAGTAAAATCGAGCATAAGGAGGCTTATAACAAACTCGTTGAGCAGCTTTAGACCCCTAACCTCTCTCTATGTATCGTCAATTTGTCATATCAATTTTCATAATAAATTTCTTGGATATTTATCCAGAATGCAAGAGTTCGAGGTGGTGGAAAAATCAATAAAATAGAGTGCTTCGTCCCGATTAGTGTTCCAAAAGGCTTTTCTAGGACTCGTTTCGGAGCTGTCCGCAGGGCGCGACACTATCAAAATATCTTGAGGCACATGTATGGGCTTATTCTTTTTTTTTTTTGTGAGACTTATTACCCCAAGCGTTCGACTGTGTGCCCTAAACACAGAGACAAATCCAGGATTTTAGCAGGATGAGTACACTATTAAGAAGAGGTGAATCTAGAATATAAATTCTACAAGTTCAACCTTTAGTTCTTATGGTTGCGTACCCATTTGTATTTTGGATATATAAGTTCAAAATTATTATTTAAAAAAAAATTAATTATCTTACGTCTATATCTATTTTTTATTTTAAAAATATTGAGATCATTTGTATCTATTGACTATATGTTACATCATACACTGCTACTAATTTTAATATACATATTTCTTTCTCCGTTTGGTTTTACAACAACAAAAAGAAGAATAGGAATTTTAATATGTGAAAATTTTGAAAGAATAAACCAACCAATAAAAGAAATAAAAAAAAGTACTTAATTAATATGCAAAAAAAAAAAAAAACACCAAACACGCCTATCTCCCGTAGGTGTCTACTTCTAAAAAAAGGAAAAAATAACAAGATTGACATAAGATTTAAACTCCCAACCACCTAGAGAGGTATACTCAATAACCATCACATCATATAATACTTTGAGCGTGGGTTTGCACACATATTTTTAAATATTTGTTAAAATATATAGCATTAGTATACATAATTTAGGGCGGGGATCATGGGTTCACATGCCCCATAAAATTCCCCTAGATATGTTACTGCTTAAACACGCCTAACGCTCAACATCAAAAACCACTGAACTGTTAACCTATAGGAATATGAAAATTGTGAATAACTCAAATAACGAACCATAGTATTGTATATTTACTAATTGAGAATATCGAGAGTCTGAATATCAATTGAATATTTCTTTTGAAAATAGATAACAAAAATCTATGTCTTTACTTGATAGATCTTCATGTCTTAGTACTATGTGTCATACCCCGTACTTTGGGGGCGAGACCGGCACCCAGTACCTTAACTATCCTTGCGTACCAACTTGCAATTAAGGGACTCTGGACATATGATGTCATACTTTGGCCATGGGCCACATTGCAAGACGACTGCAAATGCTGACTAAATGCCAATATAAAACTAGGTCGATAAGGCCGTCATAATTATTGCAGATGACAAATCAACCATATTAGTATTTCATGTTTTAATCCTGAATGTCAAAAACAAGAACAGTTCTATATATTAGTACTGAAATTCGACTTATGAATCTAAAAAATGACAACTATCTTTTGGATCTTGCATTTAACATAGTTGATTCGTTCACAATTATTACTTATCTTCCTTAACTAATGCCACGAGAAAAATTGTACCTATCCTAAGCTTTAAATTCGGCGTTCGAGATTGAGTGCTAGATCACTTGGTAAGCCCCCGTCTTCCACAATTGAGATGGAGGGTTTCAAATCTATCAATAGCATAGCAATCGTTTCTCCTTTCTCCCAACCAATAAAGAAGCATAAATAAAGAGATTGATCAACATCCAAAGGTAATAATTCCATTGTTTCCATTTGTTTGGGATCCCAAAGGAAAGACTAAGAAGTCTATGTTAGAAGGAGAAGAATGTGTACAACTAATAATATTTCTGACCAACCAACAAATGATCGGTCCAATAACCTACAGAAAGCATTATATTATGAATAAGGGCTCTGAATTGAGTTACCATTATATTGAAGTGGTCTGTAAAAAAGGCCACATATTTGGATACTCAAATTTTGTTACGATAATTTGCTAAACTTGATTGAATCATTTAATCAAAGCCATCATTCATGAAGCATGGCAATCAACATCATTGATTATAAAATTGAGTATAATATAGGACATGCCTCGGACAACCAAAGGTCATACGCAAAGGCAATCTTCATTAGCAACCGAGTTTAACTTGTGTTGAGCATTGTGTTGGGGTTAAAATGCCAAAAGATACGCTTTACATAGTGTCATATTACACGTTTTGGGTCAAGTTCGCACATGTTTCTCCAAAAAGACTCACACAATTAAGAGCATACGTTATTTATAAAAAAATCATTTTTCGTTTCTACTTTTCATGTGGGACGTCTTTGTTCACACAGATACAATAATCTCGCCATTGAACTAAGTTCCACCCGCATCGCCATTTATGGGCTGATTATGGAGTTAACTGTGTGCGACCCACATAATCTTAAATATTTTTGGTCACTGAAGCCAAAAGGTTGTGTATGTGTCTTCAAAGCTACGGGTAAAGGTCATAATCCCCGTAGACGGGCAAAGGCAACAAGTCGGGCCCCCATGCCACACTCCAACATCTCCATAGTCTGGCCAAATCATTAACTTTTATACCAATTATTGTACCAAAATGTGAAAAGATATTCTTAATATGGTTTGATATTGTTCGTTTTAGATTATGCCCGTACGATTTTCCCCAAAAAGTCTCACGTCATTAATAATATTCAACTCCTTATAAGTTACTCCCTCCCGTCCAAAATAAGTGATTTTTTGGATGTTTTCACACATATTAAGAAATTCACTTTTTAACATTAATTAGCAATAGAATTGATCATTTAACCTTACTATCTCGCATAAACACTCCTAACACATATTCCAACACTATTTACTCCAAGGACAATGTAGGAAAAACATTATTAAGTCATTCTTGAAATCCGAAAAAATCACTTATTTTGGACCACAAAAAAAAAGGCCAAAAAATCACTTATTTTGGACCGGAGGGAGTAATTAATTTTTCTTTTCTACTTTATGTGCTACTTTGTTTAGACACCCGACACATTGATAATGATTAAATTCTTACAGAGCTGGGTCCTAACAATAATAACAGATAACTTTTCAGAGGTAGTAAGCCACATATGATAACTTGAGTAATAAAGTAATAATTAGCATCAAATTCAACTGATGATGTAGAAAATATTTACACTATATTATAACTTAAAGATTTAATGGCTATTTTATCTACGACCGTGAACTTGTAAGTCGTTATTCTTCGTGTGGCTTTTATAACATATGAAAATTGATGTGATTCTTCGAGTTAACCAAAAACCGACCGACCAAAATCAAGATCTTGAAATAATAACATGATTTGTAGGCCGGTTTCAAGAAACAATGTATCTCAAGCTCTAGGATTTAGAATCTTATGATTCAAAAACGAGATGAAAGATGACGATCTAAGCTATAACAAAGACTATTTACTCGTTCAAAATAAGTAAATATTGATGATTTACCGGTTCAAGGAAAGTTATGATCCTATGATAAAAAAAAGTTTAGATCAAGAAACGTGTTCTTGAATGATCAAGAACTATAAGATTCCTAAAGTCACCACTTGGAATCAATTAACGTGATAAAGAAACACCACACACAATTGAAAATAAGATAAAGACTATCACCACCTTGCTTCGAACCAAAAACAAGGATAAAGAAGACAAAATAGAGAAAAATACTCTATTGCAAATTGGGTAAAGCTCAAAAACGTGAATTTTTTATTCTACAAGGCAAGAGAACCATTTATATAAGCCCAAAGTCTCTTCTTTGATGACTACATTTCCTATTTTAAAAAAGAAAATAAATAACTAAAGACAAGGAAAATATAATCCCTATTCTACAAGGAAAAGAAACTGAAATCCTACTAAAAGAAAAATCTTTAATCTAAAAAAGGAATAAAATAAATCATATTTTAAGAAGGAAAGAATCTTGGCTTCTTGAAATCAATCTTAAGCTTCATGGACTTCTTGAAAATAAGTTCATATGTTTGGACTTGAGCTCTAAAACATGATCTTGGCCAAAACTAATAAAATTTAACATAGATTCTTCTTTTACATCATTCTCCCCTGGTTGAGAAAGACACGTCCTCGAGTATAAAGGCTCCGTAAATGGCACAATATTGGTAATTTTCATGATTTGGTTGATCTCATATTCACTAGGCTCTAAGTAGCATTTTATGATCTTGTCAAAGTGCTTCATCTTATTGTAACAAAATTTAGCATGTGGCCGAACTAAATCCCACTTTGTCTATAGTAACTTTGTACCAATTTTTCTGCAACAAATCCTCCTAAATAGATTTTCAAACACTAATCTATAATCATAAGTTGTTTTCTTTTTATCTTCGGGAACATCGAACTTCTCCATATTAATGTGGTGCTTATGGGATATGGCCAAAAAAATCAATTTAGTACCACAAAAACCCTTAGAAGAATCAAATTCAAGTACCTTTAAATCTATCTTGAAAATCAAAGTATATCTTCTTGAGAATTCATCCGCAACAACGCTCATATATTTAACTAGATCATGTCTATTGATGAAATTTGTTTTGAGATCTCTTGTTCTGACATATTCTTGAAAATATTCGCCCACCATCGGGGTCATGATGGCGCCTACTAAATAGAAGCTAGGCAAGCCAAATATTAATTGCATCTCCATTAATAACCAATTTCTTATTAACAACATAAAAATTACAGCGGAGCAATCAAAATTAGCGGAAGACTTAATCAAATATGATAAAGAAAACTCCAAATCTGATACACTACCCAAGACTGGTGTCACAATACTCACGAACTTCTAAGAATAATACACATAATTGTTTGAAAGAAAATACAAGTTGTTTATCTCGATTACATGAGATAACAGAATGAAAAGCATAGATAGAAGAGACAACGGGTCTTGCGGACGCCTGCAAGGCTACCTCGTAGTCTCAGTAGTCGGAAAATCCACAAGTCGCTACTGCCGCTGCTGCTGTCCGTAACCTGTATCTGCGCAAAAAGAGCGCAGAGTGTAGTATCAACACAACCGACCCCATGTGCTGGTAAGTGCCTGGCCTATCCCAGCGAACTAGTGACAAGGCTAAGGCCAGTCACCTACCTAAACCTGTACGGTTGCAATATAGATATATATATATATATACAATACATTTATAAAGAAATACTCTGCTCTGAAATATTATTCAACAACTGAAGATATCCAAAATATTCTTACTTTCATGTTTCAATTTCCTCTTTCATTTCATGTCTCGTGGTAGGCGTACCACCCGCTCCCAACTGTCACAGTAATTATCTCTTGTGGTAGGCGTACCACCCGCTCCCAATGTATCAGAAATTATATCTCGTGGTAGGCGTACCACCCGCTCCCAAATATATCAAAATTATATCTTGTGGTAGGCGTACCACCCGCTCCCAGTATATATCAGAAATTATATCTCGTGGTAGGCGTACCACCCGCTCCCAAATATATCAAAATTATATCTTGTGGTAGGCGTACCACCCGCTCCCAGTATATCAAAAATTATATCTCGTGGTAGGCGTACCACCCGCTCCCAAATCTATCAAAATTATATCTTGTGGTAGGCGTACCACCCGCTCCCAGTATATCAATAGGCTACCGGCAACTATGGCCAATGCCAAGATTTAAATCACTTCGTGGTCGGCGTACCACACGATCCCATTTCTTATTATATATAAGTGGTCGGCGTACCACACGATCCCATTTCATAAATATATATATATATATATTACCGGCATTTAGCCAATAATCTCTATATCAACAATATTTATAGTTACCGATTTTTAAACCAATAATTTATAATAGTTTCAACAATTTACTTTCATTACCGGTATAACACCAATAATTCTTATTCAACAATTTATTCATAACCAAATTCATATTCCTACAAACTAGGATAGAACAAACACTTACCTCGAAAGTTCACGAACGATTCAATCCGTAGCAATGCCTTTTCCTTTCGAATTTGACTCCAATCCAACCGTATCTATACACAATTGATTTCATATCATCAATTCTACTTAACAAACTAGTTCATATTGCTAAATATGATTTTTACAACATTATGCCCGGAATAGTAAAAATCGACCCCGAGCCCACATAATCGAAACTCAAGTTTCGAACCAAAATAAGTTCACCCAATCCTCCATGAGTTCAAATATACAATTTGTTCTTAAATTCGACTCCAAAACGAAGTCTAGATCGTAAATTCATTGAAAACCCTCACTATACTAAGTTCTTAATTTTTCTACCCATTTACACCTATTTAGGCTTAGGAATTCAAATAATATTGATGGAAAATGAAGAAAACGAGTTAAGAATCACTTACCCGAGAAGTTTAATGAAGAATCGCTCAAAAAACGTCCAAAAAGCTGTGGAGAAGAGAGTGTTTTGTGAAAAATGGAAACAATCCCGTAAGTGTTCTGTTTGGGGATTAAATTTACTGGGCAATAATTTCTTCATCGCGTTCGCGACAACCCGGCCGCGTTCGCGATGAAGGAAAATATCAGGCCATCGCGTTCGCGTAGGGTGAGTCGCGAACGCGAAGAAGAAAAATACCTGGGCATCAGATTTGGCCTACGCGAACGCGGCCTAAGGCACGCGATCGCGATGAAGGAAAATGCTGGGCATCGGATTTGGCCTACGCGAACGCGGCCTAAGGCACGCGATCGCGATGAAGGAAAATGCTGGGCATCGCGAACGCGATCAACAGGACGCGAACGCGAAGAAGGAACGAAATGTTCTTCGCGAACGCGACCAAGGCATCGCGAACGCGATGAGGAAATGCCTGCTGCAGATTTCTGCAGTTTTTCTTAAGTTCAAAAACACCCCGAACCACCTCCGAAACACTCCCGAGCCCTCGGGGCTCCAAACCAAATATGCACACTAACCTAAAAACATCATACGAACTTGCTCGCGCGATCAAACCGCTAAAATAACATCAAAATCCATGAATTGAGCCTTAAAGCTCAAGAACTCTTTAAGATTTCATAATTTCCAAACTTTCCAATTTAAGGCCGAAACACGTCAAACGACGTCCGTTTTCAACCAAACTTTACAGGAAGCGCTTAACCAATATATATGACCTGTACCGGGCGTCGGAACCAAAATACGAGTCCGATACCGGTACTTTTTAATCAAAATTCAGTTTCATTTTCTTAAACATTTTCAGAAAACAATTTAACAGAAAAATTCTTTTACTGGGGTTCTAGACCTCGGATTTCAATTCCGGACATATGCCCAAGTTCCATATTTTTCTACGGATTTTCTGAAATAGTCAAATCACGGATCCGGGTCCGTTTACCAAAAATGTTGACCAAAGTCAACCATATCAATATTAATATCAAAATTCTTCTACTTTTTCACATATTTCACATATTTCAACATAAATCTTTTCCGGCTTTGTGCCCGGACTGTGCACGCAAATCGAGGCAACTATAAATGAGGTTTTCAAGGCCTCAAAAGCTCGGAATGATTAAATAAACAAGTGATGACCCTTTGGGTCGTCACAATCTCCACCTCTAAAACAACCGTTCGTCCTCGAACGGACAAAAGAAGAAGTACCTGAGTCAGGAAACAAGTGTGGGTAGCGGCTCCGCATATCAGACTCGGACTCCCAGGTCGATGCCTCAGGAGGCTGACCTCTCCACTGAACGCGCACGGAAGGATAACTCTTCGACCTCAACTGTCGAACCTGCCGGTCTAGAATGGCTACCGGCTCCTCCTCGTAAGATAGATCATTGTCCAATTGGACAGTACTGAAGTCTAACACATGTGTGGGGTCGCCGTGGTATCTCCGAAGCATAGATACATGAAAAACTGGATGCACGGCTGATAAGCTAGGCGGCAAAGCTAATCTGTAAGCCACCCCTCCCACTCTGTCTAGAATCTCAAATGGGCCAATATACCTAGGGCTGAGCTTGCCCTTCTTCCCAAACCTCATCACACCCTTCATAGGCGACACTCGGAGCAATACTCGTTCACCAACCATGAAATCTACATCTCGAACCTTGCGATCCGCATAAGTCTTTTGCCTAGACTGAGCTGAACGCAATCTCTCCTGAATAGTCTTGACTTTATCCAAGGCCTCCTGAACTAAGTCTGTACCCAACAACCGAGCCTCTCCCGGTTCAAACCATCCAACTGGTGATCGACATCGCCTACCATACAACGCCTCATACGGGGCCATCTGGATGCTAGACTGGTAACTGTTATTGTAGGCGAACTCTGCTAATGGCAGAAACTGGTCCCACGAGCCTCCAAAATCAATAACACAGGCTCGAAGCATGTCCTCTAGAATCTGTATAGTCCTCTCGGACTGGCCATCCGTCTGAGGATGAAATGTTGTACTCAAATGAACCTGGGTGCCTAACTCCTGCTGGACCGCTCTCCAGAACCGCGAGGTAAGCTGCGTACCCCGACAAGAGATAATAGATATCGGCACCCCATGAAGACGAACAATATCCCTAATGTAAACTTCCGCTAACCTCTCCGACGAGTAGGAGACAGATACTGGAATAAAGTGTGTTGACTTGGTCAACCTATCAACAATGACCCAAATAGCATCAAATTTCCTCCGAGTCAAAGGAAGTCCAGTAACGAAATCCATAGTGATCCGCTCCCATTTCCACTCGGGAATTTCAATCCTCCGGAATACACCACCAGGTCTCTGGTGCTCATATTTCACCTGCTGACAATTTAGACACCGAGCGACATACGCAACGATATCTTTCTTCATTCTGCGCCACCAATAGTGCTGACGTAAGTCCTGGTACATCTTCGCGGCACCTGGGTGAATAGAATACCGTGAGCTGCGGGCCTCTGCTAAGATTAACTCTCGAATCCCTTCGACATTGGGCACACAAACTCGACCCTGCAATTTCAATATCCCATCATCATCTAGATTTACCTGTGTGGCACCTCCCCGCTGTACTGTATCTCTCAACTCACGCAAATGAGGATCATCAAATTGCCTCTCACGGATACGCTCTAATAAAGAAGAATGAGCGACCGTGCGGGCTAACACCCTGCTAGGCTCAGAAATGTTTAATCTCACGAACCGATTGGCTAAGGCCTGGACATCTAGAGCTAATGGTCTCTGACTGACCGGAATGTATGCGAGACTACCCATGCTGGCATACTTTCTACTCAATGCATCGGTCACCACATTAGCCTTACCTGGGTGATATAAGATAGTAACATCATAGTCTCTTAGCAACTCTAACCATCTCCTGTCTCATATTCAACTCTTTCTGCTTAAACAAATACTGAAGACTCTTATGATCGGTGTATACTTCACATGCTACACCATACAAATAATGCCTCCGGATCTTCAATGCGTGAATAATCGCCGCCAATTCTAGATCATGCACTGGATAGTTCTTCTCATGAATCTTCAACTGCCTCGAAGCATAGGCAATAACCTTGCCATCTTGCATTAACACTGCACCAAGCCCAATACGGGAAGCATCACAATAAACAGTATAAGGTCCCGTACCTGTGGGTAAAACCAATACCGGCGTTGTGGTCAAGGTTGTCTTGAGCTTTTGAAAGCTCGCCTCACATTCATCGGACCATTCAAATTGAACACCCTTCTGGGTCAATCTGGTCAGTGGGGTTGCAATAGACGAAAATCCTTCTACGAATCGACGATAATAGCCCGCTAACCCCAAGAAACTCCGAATATCTGTGGCCGATGTCGGTCTAGGCCAGTTCTTGACTGCCTCAATCTTCTTTGGATCAACCTAAATACCTGTTGCCGTCACAATATGACCCGGGAATGCAACTGAACTTAGCCAAAATTCACACTTTGAAAATTTTGCATAGTTGGCTATCTCTCAGAGTCTGTAAGGCCACTCTGAGATGTTGCGCATGCTCCTCCTGACAGCGGGAATATATTAATATGTCATCAATGAAGACTATTACAAACAAGTCTAAATAAGGCCGGAACACCCGATTCATTAATTCCATAAAAGTCGCTGGAGCATTTGTCAACCCAAAAGACATGACCAGAAATTCATAATGTCCATACCGAGTGCGGAACGCGGTCTTAGGGACATCGGATGCCCTAATCTTCAGCTGATGATAGCCAGATCTCAAATCTATCTTTGAAAATACCTTGGCACGAAGCTGGTCAAATAAATCATCAATTCGCGGAAGTGGATATTTATTTTTGATAGTCACCTTGTTTAACTTGTCGATAGTCAATGCACATTCTCATCGAACCATCTTTCTTCTTTACAAATAATACGGGTGCACCCCACGGCGAAACACTGGGCCTAATGAAACCCTTTTCAAGTAAATCCTGCAACTGTTCCTTCAATTCTTTTAACTCTGGCGGAGCCATACGGTATGGGGGAATGGAAATGGGCTGAGTGCTCGGTGCCAGATCAATACAAAAGTCAATATCCCTATCAGGTGGCATACCCGGCAGGTTTGAAGGAAAAACCTCAGGAAACTACCATACAATAGGAAACGAGTCAATAGAAGGAACCTCTGCGCTGCAGTCGTAAACATATGCCAAATAAGCTAAACACCCCTTCTCGACCATGCATCGATCCTTAATGTATGAAATGACATTACGGGTGGCATGACCTGGGGTTCCTTTCCACTCTATACGAGGCGAATTCGGCAGGGCTAAAGTCACAGTCTTGGCATGGCAATCTAAAATAGCATGATACGGAGATAGCCAGTCCATGCCTAGTATAATATCAAAGTCCACCATATTTAGGAGTAATAAATTAGCACGGGTCTCGAGACCCTCAATTACTATAATACATGACCGATGAACTCGATCGACCACAATAGAGTCGCCTACTGGTGTAGACACATGAACAGGAACACTCAGTGGATCACTGGGCTGAATCAAGTATGGTGCAAAATAGGAAGACACATACGAATATGTAGAACCAGGGTCAAATAATGCTGATGCCTTTCTATCACAAACCAAAATAATACCTGTAATGACGGCATCAGAAGACTCAGCCTCTGGTCCGGCGGGAAGTGCATAACATCGGGGCTGTGCCCCACCACCCTGAGCAGTATCTCTAGGACGATCAGCTGCTGGCTGGTCTCTACCTCTATCGGTCTGAGCTCCACCTCTATGACCTCTACCTCCACCTCTATGTCCTCTACCTCCGCCTCTAGCCGGCTGGGCAGGCTGTGAGGGAACTGGGGCCTGAATCATGGCACGAGAACCCTGCTGGTGAGATTTGTCAGAAGCTCGAGGGCAATACCTTGCAATGTGCCTAAGATCACCGCACGTAAAACAAGCCCTCGGCTGCTGAAAATGGCGAAGTGGTGGTGCGCTGATAGGCTGCTGATCAGAGTAGCGTGGCTGAGAATTACGATCACCTGAAGCATCATGAGAAACCCGAAGAGCTGACTGATAAGGCCTAGGAGGATGGCCTCTATCATAAAAATCTCTATCTCCAGACGAGGTACCACTGAATCTACCAGAATTACGAGATCTCTTATCTGATCCATGTCTCGCTCCCTGTGACAGAGCCATCTCTATCCGGCGGGCTGCATTAGCCGCCTCCCGAAAAGTGATTTCAGTTCCTGCACCCATAGCCATCTGTAGCCGAATTGGCTGATTCAAGCCATCAATAAACCTCCTCACTCTCTCCCGCTCTGTGGGAAGTATGATAACAGCATGACGAGCCAGGTCCACGAACCTAGTCTCGTACTGTGTGACAGACATAGAACCCTGATGAAGACGCTCAAATTGTCTGCGCATAAACTCCCGCTGGGT